>PITA01005217.1:0-113057 GCA_004023965.1 Spilogale gracilis | reverse complement strand
TTTTTTTTTTTTTTTTAAGATTTTATTTATTTGACAGAGAGAAACACAGCCAGAGAGGGAACACAAGCAGGGGGAGTGAGAGAGGGAGAAGCAGGCTTCCTGCCGAGCAGGGAGCCTGATGTGGGACTCAATCCCGGGTCTCCGGGATCATGACCTGAGGCAAAGGCGGTCGCCCAACCAGCCGAGCCACCCAGGCGCCCCTTGGCTTTTGAGTGCATTTATCGCACTGTACAACAACCCTGTGAAGGGGCTCAAAGATTGAGAGATGTATCTAATACCATATGGCTGATAAAAGGTCACTGAAACTTAAATACAGATTTTCCCAGTTCAGTATCTTTCTCAAGGTGATTGAGAGAATATCTCAGAATTCTTTTTTACCATACCACTTTTTTTCCCTAACCATGAGCTGAGGAACTTAAAATTTTCACCAATTTCAGTTCATATCAAGTACATGCTTTAAAATCGAAGTTAAAATCTACACAAATCACACAGTTACCTGTAGATCTGTCCCCAGGACAAATCAGGGAGGAGAGTGGAAAAAGAGTAATTTGTGATTTTCATTATGTCAACTTCATAATTTTTTTCTCACAATTTCTTACAATTTCTAAACATAGTGATTTGGGCTTAAAAATAGAGAAATACAAGGTAGCTTTTATATTCAAGGCTAGAAAAAAGTGGTGCCTTTCAAAAGAAAAGAGGAAAATTGAGTGTGGGAAGTAGACTTGTTTTCTACTGCTCAATAACAAATTTTTAAAAAATGCAGTGTGGAAACATTATCCTACATAAATTCCGAGGGCAGGAATTCAGTAGTGGATTAACTGGGTGTTGGAGGGTGTCTCATAAGGCTACAGTAAAACGTTAGCCAATATTAGGATCTTCTGAACACTTGATGAGGCTGAAGGGTGTGCTTTCAGAAAGACTCATTCAATGTTGCCTTTGGCTGGAAGCCTGTTTCTTGCCAAATAGACCTATATCTCTATAGGACCACTTATGACATGGCAGAGAAGTTCCGAGAAGAATCATTCAGTAGAGGGAGCAAGTGCTTTTTATTTCTAATTTTATTTAGCCCATTGTCATTCCTGCTTTTTTTATTTCTTAGAAGCAAATCACTAACTCTAGCCCACACTCAAGGGGAGGAGAATTAGGCTCCATCCCTTGAAAGGAGAAGAAACAAAGAATTTGTGGACATGTTTAAAGACACACATGCTAAATTTGAGCAGATTCTGTTAAGTGTAGGCAGCAAAGACAAAATGTGGTAGGGCATTTAATATGAGAATTGCCCTCATACAAATTGAAGCAAATGAGATCACTTAGTTACTGAAGTCTTGGATTCAAAAAAATCAAATAACAAAATGAAATCAGATTGAGTAAGTTAAACTTTAACTGGACTTGATGTTTATGTAAAGCAGTTAAATGATAAATGGGTTTTTGTAATAAATACTGCTCAGTATTACTATAATATTTTCATGTTAATGGAACTTTAATATGATTGCTGTAGATTTCCAACTGATACCATACAGCGCTCAAAATGGATCAGGGCTGTTAATCGTGTGGACCCCAGAAGCAAAAAGATTTGGATCCCAGGACCAGGTGCTATACTATGTTCCAAACATTTTCAAGAAAGTGACTTTGAGTCATATGGCATAAGAAGAAAGCTGAAAAAAGGAGCTGTGCCTTCTGTTTCTCTATACAAGGTACTTAAATCTAGGTGCAAACAAAACTAAATTGTACAGAACCTTTAAAAACCAAAGTACTCACATTATAGCTAGAATTTACAGAAATTTAAAAAAAAATCCTTAGTCTTAAAATAACTCTAATAATAGATTTTAAATGCTTAGAAAACTCGTTTTTTAAAATCTATATGTAATAATGGAATTTTTTTTTAAATTAGGTATATAATTGCAAATCATTGTCAAGACGCACATAAAGATCACTAAATTGATCACAAGAATCACCTAGTAGATGCTTTAGAACTCAGGCTTTTGTTTAAGTGTGAGAAAGTTGCAGAATACTTAGAAATTATGCTATTTTTGGGTTCCTCCTAGTAATGTTACTGATCTTGGCCGAAAATTTATCTAATCATTAGCACTGATATAGAGAGGTATATCACCAAAATTGGTGTTACATTCTGATGTTTCTTTTGTTTCTGTGTTCTGCTTTTACCACATGGCTCCTCACTCTCTACAGAGCCTGCAGTAGTCATCTACCCATTCCATCCTGATGCTATTCATCCCTCCTCTTATCCATTGGAGTCTCCTTTCGGTATTGTTTTGTCTCATTCCTCTCTTCAGAAGAACGTAGTTGGTGTCAAATCCAAACTCATAAGCTTCAAGAGCTTCCTTTTAATTGTGCATTTCTAATTGCTCTGAATTCTCTTTCCAAACTGCTGTATTCTTTTTTTCAAATTTTCTTTTCAAACTACTGCATATGTGATAAATTGACTTTATGCTTTTATATAGTATCAATAATAGTTGACTATTAAGACCTACAATAGTCCAGGGCATTGTGCCAGGAGATTTACATAAATTATCTTATTTTATCCTTAAAACAACTCTGTGTTATTATCTACATTTAACA
The DNA here is from genome assembly GCA_004023965.1 of Spilogale gracilis. NCBI lineage: Eukaryota > Metazoa > Chordata > Mammalia > Carnivora > Mephitidae > Spilogale > Spilogale gracilis. Next base: position 110,480 of record PITA01005217.1, on the reverse strand, counting down.
AATGAAGAGATGAGGGATTGTAGAGGTTTAGTGACTGCTAATGAATGACCGATCCAAGATTCAAACCCAGATTAGTCTTAGTTCCAAAGCCCATGCTCTGTCTGCTATGCCTTCCTTTCTGCACAAATAATTTTCCTGTGCCCTGCATTAAGTCATGTTATTGCTCCTTTAAAAAACTACGCAGAACTCATTTCCATGAAGCTTTCCCAAATTATCACCTTTCTCTTGTTACTTTAGCCATTTCAGACACTTTCAGTGTCATACTAACTTCTAGCATCAGGTATACTATTTCTGTATAGATGAAAAAACCCAAAAAACCCTTTTCACATTTTCTTATAAATATACTTGGAAAAAATCAGAGATTCTGACCTTTTTATTTCATAATTAATTCTCCACAGCAACCAGGTGAGTGCTTTGCATTTAGTGGTATTTTTATAGACAGTCTTCTGTGTAATAATTTCAAAAATAACCTGAATTTGATGTTTCTGTTGCAGGTTCTTCAGGGTGTACACCTTAAAGGCAAAGCAAGACAGAAAATCCTAAAACAGCCACTTCCTGATAATTCTCAAGAGGTTGCCACCGAGGACCATAACTACAGTTTAAAGAGACCTCTGACACTAGGTGCAGAGAAGCTGGCCGAGGTGCAGCAGATGCTCCAAGTGTCTAAAAAAAGACTGGTCTCTGTAAAAAACTACAGGATGATCAAGAAGAGAAAGGGCTTACGATTAATTGATGCACTTGTAGAAGAGAAATTACTTTCTGAAGAGACAGAGTGTCTGCTACGAGCACAGTTTTCAGGTATGTTCCCCTCTTCTGGATTACCATTACGTATTTCCTTTGCTCCTGCCAATGAAAACGTGCTTTTCGCTGAAACACAAAGTCTCAGGGTAGGCAGAGAGAAGGAAAGGTAATTGCCAAAATCCTTTTACGTATTTCTAGCTTTAAAAGTCACGTGTTTATTATAGGAAAAGCAAAGAAATAATAGAAATGATGAAAGTTACACATCATTCTGCTACCCAGGGGTGAGATAATATGGTTGATACCATTTACTATACTTTTCATTTTTTATAAAGCACTCATTTTACAGCAAATTCTTTATAAGCAATTTTAACTGCTACGTAATTTATCACTAAAGTATTTTTTTGCCATGGACTCAAACCAGATAAATTTGCCAGTTCCCTTTGAGCTTGAAAATTCTATGCGTCTCCATGTTATTTTCTAAAATATTCTATAGAAGATATGTATGTCCATTGGAAAGACTATCTCCTCTTCTTTGTGGACCAGATATTTGAAGAGGACAAAATAGGGCAACTTACTCTTTGATGAAAGCGGCAGAGATTTTGGATTTACATTCTAGTAAAAAATAAGTATGTCTTGTTTCTAGAAAAGAGTAGATATCGTCAAAGGAGGAGAGTGTTTTGTGTTTTTCCAGTAGTGGAGTAGAGGTAATAAATAGGAATCCCCAACAGGAAAGGTGTTTTTGTCCTCCTCAAGATTGTTTATTCAATCTGAAAAGCATCCTATCCCCAGAAATGTTTCCTGTGTCTCATTTTCACCTCAGGTAAATGGTAACCAGGGAAAAAAATAAAGCAAATAAATGTATTCATAATCCAGAGACTTAGTTTTATCCACTTACTTCCTTCTCCTCCCTGTTCTTCTGAAATTCTCCACTTAGGCTGCCAATGAATAGTAAAACATAGTGACTTAAGTGGAAACTGTTTTCTTCTTTCTTTTGAGTGAAATGATCCAAAATGAACAGGAAGAATTGGTCAGGAGGTCCTAAGATTGGATATTAACTTTTGAACAAACTCAGTTAAACTGTGATTGGATTTGGATTTGGATGCTCACTGCATTTATACCCAAATGCTGCGATCTATACCTGAAAATTTTACTGTACACAGTCTAAATCACAAAGAATAAATACATTTATTTTAACAGATTTTAAGTGGGAGTTGTATAACTGGAGAGAAACAGCTGAGTACTCCACAGAAATGAAACAATTTGCGTGTACACTCTACTTGTGCAGTAGCAAAGTCTATGATTATGTAAGAAAGATTCTCAAGCTGCCTCATTCTTCCATCCTCAGGACGTAAGTGAATTACTTTTTAGACGTTAAAGAAAATGAGTATTTTATCATTTTATTGCATTTTATGTGTTAAAGCTATTTGTACTCGTACTCTATTAGTTCATTTTCTCTTTTTTAGAAATTTTTAGGTGGTGTTTGCATGTTAACATAGTACTTTCACCAACACAATGAAGGTATATAGTCTGACAATTTTTTTGCATCCTCCAGATGGCAGAGACACTCTCAGTGATTAAAAAAAAAATCTGGATTCTAATATACTCTAGTAGTTTGGGAATCTCTAAAAAAATTTCAGTAGTTTTAATATCAGACTGTCCTAGAAAATCTAGAACAATTCTTGATTGACACCATTAGTTTGAGGCTAAGCAGAAAAGTCTGCATTTTTGGAAGCACTGTAGTTGATGCTCAGGGCAGGTTGTCCAGGGAGATTTTGATAGGATTTGTGGTCAAAATACATAGTTATATTTATAATTCTTAGTGTTATAGCACTGTGTTATAAGCAGAAAATACGATGGCTTTACAGTAAGGTCTTATAAAAGTAGTATTCAACTTTTACTATTTTTTTTTATCACTGGTTTTACAGATGCCTATGTATGTTTGTGTGTATTTGGCTTAAAAAATGACCAAAATTAATTGTCTCACAGTTCTGGAGGCTGGAAGTCCAAAATTGAGGTGTTAGTTCAGGGTTAGTTCCTTCTGAGGGCTGTAAGGGAAGAGGGTCTGTCTGTTCCATGCCTCTCTTCTTGACTTCTAGATGGCAGTCGTTTTCCTTGTGTCTCCTTACATCATTTTCTATTACATATGTGTGTTCCTGTGTGCCAGCTTCCTCTTTTTTATGAGGGCCAGTCATGTAGGATTGGGATTCACTTTAATAACCTCATTTTAATTTAATTACCTCTATAAAGACCGTTGTCCAAAAAGGTCACATTTTGAGGTACTGGGGATTAGGACTCCAATGTATCTTTTTTTGAGGGACACAAATCAACGGATAATAGTCACTTTCCTGATGCATAAGCCTCCCCATTACCCACAACCTATAGGCCAGCTCCTTCCTGTGGTTTACTGAACTTCCCGTGATGTGGCCCCCTGCTGGGCTCTTAGGCTCAGCTCTTGCCTCCCTCCCTGCCCTCTAGCATCCCATGCTCCAGTTGTAAGGCATTTCTTGCTGCTTCTTGCCTCAGGGACTTAGTGTTCCCGGTGCCTAAAATGCCCATTCTCTCTCCGTTGGTCATGGTGATTACTCCTCAGTCTTCAGACTCAAATTAGATACGAACATCCTTTTAGAAGCCTGGCCTGGAGGAAGTACTCCTCTCACACATGTGATATAGAACTGAATCCGGTTTTGTTTTGTTTTTTTAAAGATTTTATTTATTTAACAGAGAGATCGCAAGTAGGCAGAGAGGCAGGCAGGGAGAACAGAGGAAGCAGGCTCCCTGCTGAGCAGAGAGCCCGATGTGGGCCTAGATCCCAGGACCCTGAGATCATGACCTGAGCCAAAGGCAGAGGCTTTAACCCACTAAGCCACCTAGGCGCCCCTGAATCCGGTTCTCTCTCTCTTTTTTTTTTTTTTTTTTAAGATTTTATTTATTTGACAGAGAGAAACACAGCCAGAGAGGGAATACAAGCAGCGAGAGTGAGTGAAGGAGAAGCAGGCTTCCCGCCGAGCAGGGAACCCAATGTGGGACTAGATCCTAGGTCTCTGGGATCATGACCTGAGCCGAAGGCAGTCGCCCAACCACTGAGCCACCCAGACGCCCCCTGAATCCGGTTCTTAAAACATGGTCTTCCCCACCGGACTGAGCTGCCTGAGTGTGAGGTCTGTGTGGGATTCTGTTACACTGCCCCTAATCCCAACCCTGCATGGGACCTGGAGCGCAGTGGCCTTTTGATAAATATGTGTGGAAAGAAAGAATGCATGAATGGTCACTTAGCATTTCGAAGAGAGGTAAGGAGGAAATACAGGGGATCTCCAGTTGCTGTCTAAAGAACAGCACTCCATTTCATTTAGTGTGGGTGGGGGCTCCAGAGGCCAGCCAGGAATGACGACAGCCTTCTGTTCTGGAAGCTGCCTCTTGGTTTCTTATTGCTTCGACTTGAAAACAGACTCAGGGGGCTCTCAGCTGGAGAAATCGTGTAATTAACATATAATACTGTAGGAGTTTGGGGTGTATAAAGATTACTTGGTATTTGTATATATTGCAAAATGATCATCACAGTAAGTCTAGTTAACATTCATCACACACATAGTTAAAATGGCTTTTTTCTTGTCATGAGAACTTTCAAAACTTACTCTCTTAGCAACTTTCAAATATACAATATAGTAGTATTTTTTTTTAAAGATTTTATTTATTTATTTGAGAGAGAAAGAGTGAGTGAGCGAGAACATGAAAGGGGAGAAGGCCAGAGAGAGAAGCAGACTCCCTGTGGAGCTGGGAGCCAGAAGTGGGACTCGATTCCGGGACTCCAGGATCATGACCTGAGCCAAAGGCAGTGACTTAACCAACTGAGCCACCCAGGCGCCCCTACAATACAGTATTATTAACTAAAGTCACGATATTGTATATTCCATTCTCATTTTAAATAATTTTCCTCCACACACTATTAAGATAATAAAAAATTTAGAAATGAGAGAAAAAGAAGGAAAATTCATTAATCCTTCTACGTTATATGTAAGCAATTGTTATTAATATTTAGGGAATTTTCTTTCAGTCTTTTTTCTGTGCTTAGATTTATTAGTTTTTTTACATAGTTATGATCTTTAACAACTGCATAGTATTAGTTAGTTGTACCCTACTTAACCAGGGCATTCTCCAACTGTTGGGCATTTATTTATAGTGAGCAAGCCCAAGAAAGAGAGACCATGGTTATGGATTCTCAGGGAGTTTTGCTGTTTAAGGAACAGAGATATGGGTCTATGGGTAGAGGGGAACATAAGTGGAGGGGAGGGCGTCGGTTGAGGGGACAGTTGTTTCACCGTGTTTTGCATGATCTAGTCGGGAAGAAAATTGGTGATGCACAAGAGAAAGGATAATTGCAAGGGATAACATCTAACATTATTGTGGAGAGATGTCTGACCTTAATTACGAGCAAGGACAATTCATTCATTTAAACAGGAAGAAAGGCAGAGATTCAGTAGGTTAACAGATTGATGATAGAAAAATGAGTTTTCATTGGATTGCTTCTATTTTCTCAGTGACGTAAAGATCATAGCTGAGGGGTACCTAGGTGGCTCAGTTGGTCAAGTGACCGGCTCTTGATCTCAGCTTGCATCTTCATCTCAGGGTTGTGAGTTCAAGCCCTGTATTGGGCTCTGCGCTGGGTGTGGAGCCTACTTAAAAAGATAGTGGCTGAGAGTTGGGGAAGGAGACCTAAGAAGTTTGGGGAGAAAGGAGAAAATGTGAATAGTTGTTTTTCCCCTCTGTGATGATGGAGAAACAGTTATATGGTAAACAATTAGATAGTGACAGATCAAGCCAGACCTAATTTTTAAAAATCCTTGATTAGGGGCACCTGGGTGGCTCAGTTGGTTAAGCGACTGCCTTCGGCTCAGGTCATGATCCCGGAGATCCGGGATCGAGTCCCACATCGGGCTCCCTGCTCAGCTGGAGGCCTGCTTCTCCCTCTCTCACTCCCCCTGCTTATGTACCCTCTCTGGCTGTGTTTCTGTCAAATAAATAAAATCTTAAAACAAAAAAATAAAATAAAAATAAAAATCCTTGATTAAAAACCTCTCTCACTAATTTCTACTTGTCATACCTTTCTTTAATTCTTAGCCACTTTTCTAATATTCTGTGTATTTATGTTGGATCTTTTTCAGTTCTCTCTTGAATTCTTTTATGTCCAGAACCTTCCCGGAGCTGTGCTGCTTATAATTCCAGTTCTTTGGGTCTTGGTTTGTTTTCACATGGCTTTTGTAAGAATGTCATAACATCCTCATCCTTCCTTATTATAACAGTGATACATATGGTATGCTCTTATAGAGTCTCTCTAATTTTCTCTTTAGGTATTCATTGCAGTTCAGTAAATTACCTCCCATTAATAGGGAAGGTGATATGAGCGATTCAAAGGTAAACAAGACCACGGGAGGAGCAAATAGGCTTGAAAAACACTCAGCTCAGCATTTTGGTGCTTCAGCACTGTATTTTTTTCCAGGTGGAATTTTAAAGCACCCAAAACACTCCCTATAATCACTCCATAAGTAAGCTGTTGTTTAATTTAAAATATCATGTTGATGAGAATGAAAATTATTGGTAAAAACTTTATGAAGGAAAATTTGGGAATGGGAATTAATTTTAAATTGAGTCACCCAATTCTGTGCAGCAGAGGTCCGAAATTAGTTTTTAATTTCTTTTTTTGTTTGTTTGTTTGTTGTTTTTTTTTTAAGATTTTATTTATTTATTTGACAGAGAGAAACACAGCTAAAGAGGGAACACAAGCAGAGGACTGAAAGAGGGAGAAGCAGGTTTCCCGCCGAGCAGGAAGCCCAATGTGGGGCTTGATCCCCGGTCTCCAGGATCATGACCTGAGCTGAAAGCAGTGGCTTAACCGACTGAGCTACCCAGGCGCCCCTTGTTTTTAATTTCTTACAAAAGTTGAATCCATTGGCACCTGGGTGGCTCAGTGGGTTAAAGCCTCTGCCTTCAGCTCAGGTCATGATCTCAGGGTCCTAGAATCGAAGCCCGCATCAGCTCTCTGCTCAGCAGGGAGCCTGCTTCCTCCTCTCTCACTGCCTGCCGCTCTGCCTACTTGTGATCTCTCTCTCTGTCAAATAAATAAATAATAAAATCTTAAAAAAAAAAAAAAAGTTGAATCCAGGGTCACCTGATGGCTCAGTTGGTTAAGCATCTGCCTTTGGCTCAGGTCATGATCCCAGGATTCTGGAATCAAGCCCCATATCAGGCTCCCTGCTTGGCAGGCAGCCTGCTTCTCTCTCTGCCTCTGCAGCTCCCTCTGTGTTCCCCTGTTTGTGCTCTCTCATGTTCCCTCTCTGTCAAACAAATACAATCTTAGGAAAAAAAAAAAGTTGAATCCATTCATTTCAACGGTTATGTAAGTAAATTTATCTCTCTGTCCTACTCCTAGGAATTGCATAAGTGACATAAATACGTGTGTGTGTGTGTGTGTGTGTGTGTGTGTGTACCTGAGCACTCTAGGTATGGTGCTGTTTGTATTATCTAAAAAATGGAAGCAATCTAATTGCCCTTCAGTATGGGTTAAATTATTGATGGCTTAACTATACTGTGGTATACCATGTACATATTTAAAGTTATGGTAGGTCAGTTGTTAAGGACATCGAAAAATATTTCTGTAATGTTACTCTTTTTTTTTTTTTAAGACTTTATTTATGTATTTGACAGAGAGAGAGAACAAGCACAAGCACAAGGAATGGTAGGCAAGGGAGAAGCAGGTTCCCTGCTGAGCAAGGAGCCTGAGGTGGGGCTCCATCTCAGGACCCTGGGATCATGATCTGAGCCAAAAGCAGATGCTCAACTGGCTGAGTCGCCCAAGTGCCCCTGTAACATTACTCTTAAGTAAAACAAAATAATAAGTTCGGTATAAATTTTGGAAATTTTATCTAGGTCTGGAAGACTGTCCCTGATGTATTAAAGTAACTATTACTTTTTGCACTTTTCAGTAGGGTTTTAGTTTAAAAAAAATAATGTGTCATTTTTGTACAGTCAAAAATTTTTTTTCATTTTGAGGGGGAAGAAAGGTTTGAGACAGAAATCAGTCACTTCTGTATAGTTCTAAGTCACAAATGGTTTGGGTCTTTCCACTCTCAGGTATAGAAACTATAAGAAACAAGGACAGGTATCTTTCTGCTTAATACCTAAGACCTCACTCTCATAGCTATGGGCATTAAGATACCATTTAGATTTCTATTTAAAAATCAAACTCAGGATGCCTGGGTGGCACGAAGCAACTGCCTTCGGCTCAAGTACTGATCCCCGAGTCCCTGGATTGAGTTACACATCGGGCTCCCTGCTCCGCAGGGAGTCTGATTCTCCCTCTGACCATCTCCCCTTTCATGCTGTCTCTTTTTTCAAATAAATAAATAAATAGATAAATAAAATCTTTAAAAAAGTCAAATTCAAAGAACATAAGCTTTCTTAGCCTTTTTAAAGGAAAAACTTCTGCATAGAGGCATGAAGCAGTTTTATTATATACTGATTCCATATACAACACAGTCAGCATCTTTGGTGTTTGAGAATCCTAAGGCAAGAAAAAAGTTTTGTTGTTTTTTTTTTTTTTTTAAAGATTTTATTTATTTGACAGAGAGAAACACAGTCAGAGAGGGAACACAAGCAGGGGGAGTGAGAGAGGGAGAAGCAGACTTTCCCGACGAGCAGGGCTTAACCAACTGAGCCACCCAGGCGCCCCAAGAAAAAAGTTTTAACAATTAAAATTTGGAGACACATTTGCAAAGCGTATTCAGCATACTAGTGGGCTATATATAGCATTGCCCTGTTTTGCCATTACCTTACTATTTTAAAATATAAACAACTGATTAATACTTAAAATTTTTTTGATTAATACTTTTGTTTCTTTTTTTTTTTTTAAGATTTTATTTATTTGACAGAGAGAAACACAGCCAGAGAGGGAGCACAAGCAGGGGAGTGAGAGAGGGAGAAACAGGCCTCCCGCCAAGCAGGGAGCCCGATGTGGGGCTCTATCCCAGGTCTCTGGGATCATGACCTGAGCCGAAGGCAGTTGCTCAACCAACTGAGCCACCCAGGCGCCCCACTTTTGTTTCTTAAATAGGTTAAAAGCAACTTAAAGTCAAAGTGTGTCTTTTGCATCCTATAAATGTGTTTTTCAAACCCATTAGTGCATCTTGAAATGAGTTTAGTGGGTCATGATTGGAATTATATACACACATGTTATATATAAGTGTCCATGGCATGTAGTAAGGGTAAATTTCATTTATGGAACTTTTAGGTTGCTGCAAAACATTTGGAAAGCCCAGTCCTGAAATACTTAGGAAGGTACGTTAGAGTCTCATTTAAATAGAGGTTGGCTGTCCAGGAATAAACCTTGGCAGTTTAGAATATAGCCCAAAAATCAGAAATATTACCCCCGCCCCCCATCCCCGGAATGCCTGGATGATTCAGTCAGTTAAGCATCTGCCTTTGACTGAGGTCATGATCACAGGTTCCTGGGATCAAGCCTCACCTCAGGCTCCCTGCTAGTTGGGAGTTGGCTTCTCCTTCTGCAACTGCCTCTCCCTCCCCTTGCTCATGCTAGCATGCTGGCCTTCTCTCTCTCTCTCTCTCTCTCCTAAATATATATCTTTAAAAAAAAAAAAAAAAAAAAGGACTCCTGGGTGGCTTAGTTGGTTAGGTGTCTACCTTCAGCTCAGGTCATGATCCCGCGGTCCTGGAATTGAGCCCCACATTGGACTCCGTGCTCAGTGGGGAGTCTGCTTCTCCTTCTCCCCCTCTACCTGCTAGTGTGTGCTCTCTTTCTCTCTCTTTCTCAAATAACTTTTTTTTAAGATTTTATTTATTTGACAGAGAAACACAGCTAGAGAGGGAACACAAGCAGGGGGAGTGAGAGAGGGAGTAGCAGGGAACCTGATGCAGGACTGGATTCCGGGACTCTGGAATCACGACCTGAGCTGAAGGCAGAAGCTTAACGACTGAGCCACCCAGGCGCCTCTAAATAAAATCTTTAAAAAAAGGAAAGAAATCCAATGCTCCCCCACCCCCGCAAAGTCATTTAAGTTATAAAAGTAAACTTCAGGGGTCACTGGGTGACTCATTGGGTTAAGCGTTTGCCTTTGGCTCAGGTCATGATCCCAGGGTCTTGGGGTTGAGCCCCATGTCTGGCTGTCTGCTCAGCACGGAGCCTGCTTCTCTCTCTCCCTGCCACTGTGCATACTTCTGCGCCCTCTCAATAAAACTTTTTCTTTTTTTCCAAGTAGACCTGTTAAGAGAAAAACTCCAGCCTCTACTTCAGAATCCATTTAGTCTTATTTGAGACAGTGATTCAAATTGACTGTTGCCTTTTCTGACTACAACAAATTAGAAAAGGAAAATGAATGAAAGGATTCTGAAGACAGAGGCTGACATTAAAGGAAAACATAATCAGGAGTCTGGGAAGGTCAGGGACACTACAAAAGAACTCCTAAGGTAGTAATGTAGGTACTTTGTGTAGGGCAGACAAATGCAGATACCTTAATTGTCCCTGAGGGCATAATTTTGAGGCTGCAGGGAGCGCTGGAAAAGGATGAGCAGGACCTCAGGAAAGCTAGGTTTTCCCGTTTGTGCAGAACTAGCAGCACCCTAAGGGCCATGTGGTTTAAGCTCTCCCTCTGTCCCAGTTTCCTAATCTGTAAAATGAGATAGATGTGCTAGATATTCTCAGTTTCCTTCCCCTTAAGCCATTTTCTCATTTCATTGAATTTACAGGTAAGACTGGTTTATGATCTAAATTATAAACACATCAATGAGAACAAATTGGGTAATGGATTTGTATACTTTTTTGAAAAGGTAAATGAGCAATGAAAATTCCTTTGTGGTATGTTTGCCTCTTGAAATACTACTCTGTTTCTGAGTTTCTCTGTTACCTTATTATTTTATAGTAATTATATGAATACATGTTTGAAAATCACTAGAATTTGGCTACTTAGCTTTGTTTCTATAGGGATTTGAGGCTACTTTAGTACCTTATTTTTTAGGGGCGCCTGGCTGGCTCAGTCAGTTAAGTGTCTGCTGTCTGCTCAGGTCATGATCCCAGGTCTTGGATTGAGCCCCACATCAGGCCCCCTGCTCCGTGGAGGGCCTGCTTCTCTCTCTCCCTACCCCCCCATGCTTGTGCTCTCTGTCTCTGAAATAAATAAAATCTTTTTTTAAAAATAAAGATGTTATTTATTCACTGAGAGGGAGAGAGTGCCTGAAGCAGACTCCACACTGTGTGCAGAGCCGGACATGGGGCCCAATCCAGGACTGCGAGATCATGACCTGAGCCAAAACCGAGAGCTGGATCCTCAACCGACTAAGCAAGTCAGATGCCCCTACTTTAGTACCATTTAAGGCATTTTTCCTTTTTTAAATCTCTTCATATGAGTTTCATGTTTTTCATTTTTCATATTTTCCAGATGGTTATCCAAATGCAAACCCAGTCCAGGTTTCAACAGCAACATTTTTTCTTTTCTTCAACGAAGAGTAGAGAATGGAGACCAGCTATATCAGTATTGTTCACTGATCATAAAAGGCATGTCTCTCAAGCAACAACTTCAGTGGGACCCTAGCAGTCACCATTTGCAAGGGTTTATGGACTTTGGCCTTGGCATACTTGATGCTGATGAAACGCCACTTGCATCTGAAACTATTTTGTTAATGGCAGTGGGTATTTCTGGTCACTGGAGAACACCTCTTGGTTATTTTTTTGTAAACAGGGCATCTGGATATTTGCAAGCTCAGCTGCTGCGTCTTACCATTGGCAAACTGAGTGACATAGGGATCACAGTTTTGGCCGTTACGTCTGATGCTACGGCACACAGTGTTCAGATGGCAAAAGCACTGGGGATACATATTGATGGAGACAACATGAAGTGTACATTTCAGCATCCTTCATCTTCAAGTCAACAGATTGCATACTTCTTTGATTCTTGCCACTTGCTCAGATTAATAAGAAACGCATTTCAAAATTTTCAAAGCATTCATTTCATTAATGGCACAGCACATTGGCAGCACCTTGTGGAGTTAGTAGCACTAGGGGAACAGGAATTAGCAAATATGGAAAGGCTCCCGGGAAAACTTGCAAATCTGAAGAACCATGTACTGAAGATGAACTGTGCTGCCCACATGTTCAGTGAGAGCGTGGCCAGCGCATTGGAGTGCTTGCTGTCATTAGGCCTGCCTCCTTTTCAAAACTGTATCGGTACCGTCCATTTTTTGCGCTTAATTAACAACCTGTTTGACATTTTTAATAGCAGGAACTGTTATGGAAAAGGACTTAAAGGGCCTCTACTGCCTGAAACTTACAGTAAAATTAATCGTGTACTAATTGAAGCCAAGACTATCTTTGTGACATTATCTGATGCTAGCAACAATCAAATAATTAAAGGTAAGCGAAAACTAGGATTCCTGGGATTTTTACTTAATGCTGAGAGCTTAAAATGGCTCTATCAGAATTATGTTTTCCCTAAGGTCATGCCTTTTCCATATCTTCTGACTTATAAATTCAGTCAAGACCATCTGGAATTATTTCTGAAGATGCTTAGACAGGTATTAGTAACCAGTTCTAACCCTACCTGTATGGCATTCCAGAAGGCTTACCATAATTTGGAGACCAGATACAGATTACAAGACGACGTTTTTCTAAGTGAAGTAAGCATCCTTGACATTTCAATTGCTCGAAGGACAGACTTGGCCCTTTGGACAATTCAGCGTCAGTATGGTATCAGCGTCATAAAGACTCTTTTTCACAAAGAGGATATTTGCCAAGACTGGTCTAATTGTTCTCTAAGTGAGGCATTACTTGATCTGTCCGATCACAGGCGAAAACTCAGCTGTTGGGCCAGTTACATTGCAAATAAGTTATCAGCTCGCTTAACCTGTGAGGACTGTATCAGTGCACTGTATGCTTCAGATCTCAGAGTTGCTAAAATTGGGTCACTGTTATGTGTTAAAAAGAAAAATGGTTTGCATTTCCCTTCAGAAAGTCTATGTCAAGTCATAAATATCTGTGAGCGAATTGTAAGAACCCACTCAAGAATGGTGGTCTGTGAACTCCTCCCTAAACAGAGGGAATTGTATCTGCAGCAGAAAATTTTATGTGAGCTTTCTGGGCATATTTATCTTTTTGTAGATTTAGATGAGCATCTCTTTGATGGAGAAGTGTGTGCCATCAATCACTTTGTAAAGTTGCTAAAGGATATAATAATCTGTTTCTTAAAGATCAGAGCTAAAGATGTAGCGCAGTACCCTTTAAAACACCATTCAGAAAGACTTGAAATGAAAACTTTGTCAAAGAAACACTGGTCATCTTTACAGGATTACAGATGTTCAGGTTTTGCTAATACCAATAAATTCAGGCATTTGTTAAGTAATGATGGATATCCATTCAAATGAGGGACCTAAACTATGTCCAAGCTTTTATGAAGAATAATTGGTCAACATTTTGTAAAGTTCAACTTACTGTATCTTATAAATTGACCATTCTGCACAGTTGACAAGTTGGTAATTCTGACTTACTAGAATTTCTAATTATGCATATTATAAAATCTCGTACTTTGGTTTGCAGCATTTCAGTTACTTGGATCGTAGAAAGCTGTAAGTCAATAGGAGCAGACTAGCCAACGATGTTGCCTTTAAATATACTACTCTCAGACTGAATAATGGGACCAGACATACTTTTAACCTGTTCAGTCTTTTAAAAGGAGAGAACAACTAAGAGTCATTAAAACATTGACTTTTACAAATAAACTACCTCCCCTAGAAGCACTTTGGTTTACAGCTCTTACTATGTTAACAGAAAAAGAAAAAGTAAAAGGAATATTGACAGAATACCTATAAAACCTGGGATATAATTTTTCCTTACATATGAAAAATTAGGATGTGGTTTGAAAATTAGGCCTACTTAAAATCTCAAATACCACAAAATCCCTTTGCCAGGGTACCCTAAAACAGAAGTGTGCTGCAACAAAACTGGGGAGTATAGTCTGAGAAGTACATAGATGAGGTCATTTTCGCAATCCATTGTCCTTGGACTTCGAAATACTACTATTTTTGAGTAATAGAGTGGGTATTCACACCAGAAGAGCCCGATGCCCATCAGTTAATGAGGAGAAGCCGTATTTCAACTTCTCCTTCTGATGTCTCCTTGTGTTTGCAGGGAGGCTTAAAATAAATGTATTTTCAGTGTTGAGTGAATAATGGGATTCACACCATGCAACTAATAAATTAGAAAAAGATGGTCATTTGAGACAATGGTTATGAAAATGTCTTAATTATATAATGAGTTTTTTCAGAAATTTAGAGGAGCTTAAATAATCTGAAGATGGAAACATATGAAGAACAAATTTTCTCCATTTTCTCACACCCAGACTTAAAAAGATGAAAGAAAAACATACAGGTACATGCACTTTTACATATGGGAAGTGTTTTAAATGGATAAAAGAAACAAGCACATGTTCATCTCTGTGTAAAACACTCTTGTCACTGAGTGAGTATTCACAAAGTACAGTTAATATGAAAACTTAAAATTGCAGATTAATGACCAGGTAAAAGTTGAGTTTTATTAACTGAAATTCTCCTTAAATTGTATATTTTGATATGTTTCTTTGTTCTACCTCAAAGGCTTAAGTTTTGAGATGTAACCAGAGTTGTATTACCTTTTATGCAAGAGCTATTGCTGAGAAGTTTAGATATAGTGGTTTTTGTTTGCAATAGAATGAGTTTAGATGCACCGGATAAATCTTATTTAAAGAAGCCTATTTGTAAATCACGTTTTAACTTATTGTTTATATAAATCCAAGTTTTGTCCTGAACTTTACTTAAAACTAGGTTCATATCTGTAGGTGTCTGTTCTTTGCTGTTTCATTTTACTACTGTACCAATATATACTATAGTTTAAGAAATTAGTGTTTTGCATTATTTCTTGAAGTGCTGGATAAATTGGACAAATGTGGAAGACAAAAATATTTCCTTCACTGCCTTTAGCTGTTACTTTGTTCTTGTCCTAGTGAAAAGTGTTTTGTTTTTATTTTTAGAGATTTTATTTATTTATATGACAGAGAGAAACACAGTGAGAGAGGGAACACAAGCAGGGGGAGTGAGAGAGGGAGCAGCAGGCTTCCCGTCAAGCAGGAGCCCGATACGGGGCTCGAACCCGGGAACGACCTGAGTGGAAGGCAGACACTTAAGGACTGAGCCACCCAGGTGCCCCATGAAAAGTGTTTTAAGTCTGATACCAGGTTTACTTCACATGATATGCTTTACAGTGAATTTTTAAAATAAATTACTCATTTAATTAGGGTAATTTAGTTTATATTTTCCCCTTAGCACCTTTGTCCTTTTTTCTTCAGAGAAAACAAACATTCTCTTCAGAAATTTATCCTTTCTACTTTTCAACAAATAGTGGTGGAACAATTGGATGTCCACATGCAGAAGTATTAATTCCGTGTGGGTCAAAGACCTAAATGTAAAAGATAAAACTGTAAAACTCTTAGAAGATAGTAGAGTAAATCCTTGGTACTTGGATTAGGCAATAGTTTCTTAAGTAGGACACCAAAAACATAACAAGTAAATTGAACATCACCAAAATTAAAAACTTAGGCTTCAAAGGACACCTTCAAGAAAGAGACAACCCATAGAATGGGAGAAAATTTTTACTAATATATCTGATAAAGGACTTGTACCCAGAATATAAAAAGAACTACTATAACTCAATAACGAAGGACAAATAACCCAATTTCAAAAGTGTGTAAAGAACATAGACATTCTTCAAAGGAGATCTACATGTAGCCTGTAAACATGAAAATACATCCAACATCATAAACCATCTGGGAAATGTAAATCAAAACCACAATGAGGTATCACTTTCCAGCCCCTGGGATGGCTGTAAGACAGATAATAAGTGTTGAATGGAGAAATTGAAACCCTCATACTGTTGGTGGGAATGCAGATGCTGTGGAATTAGCTTGGCAGTTCTTCAAAAGGTTAGTTAAACAAAGTTATCATATCTCCCACCAGGTCTACTGACAGGCATATACCCAAGAGAAATGAAAATGTGTCCATTTAAAAACTTGTATGCACATTTCATAGCATTATTAGAGCTAAAAAGTGAAAAAGCTTAAATGTCCAATTGATGAGCAGACAAATAGAAATGTGCTATATCCATACAATGGATAATATGGTGAATATATATAGTACTGCCAGAACTTTTGTGAAATGACTGTACCACATACTCTGCATTCTGATCAGGAATGTATGAAATTTCAGTTGCTTTCCTTTCTCCCCAGTATCTGGTAGTGCCAGGGTTTTGTGTTGAATTAGCCATTTTAATAGGTGTACAGCAATACTTCATTGTGGCATTTATTTCCATTTTCCTAATGGCTAATGATACTGAGCATCTTTTCATAGGATTATTGCCGACCACCTAATCTTAGGTGAAAAGTCTGTTCAAGTCTTTTGCCCATATTTTGGAAGGTTTTTTTTTTATTGTTAATTATATATTCTGGATATAAGTGCAATATCTGATGTATTTTGCAAATATTTTCTGCCAATCAGTGGCTTTTCCTATTAGTGTGTTCTGAAGAGCAGACAGTTTTATAAGTCCAGTTTATCATTTTTTTTCCTTTAGGCATGATACTTAGTTTCATATCCAAGAAGTCTTTGCCTAACCCAAGGCCATAGAGATTTTTCTTATGTTTTCTTCTAGATATTTTGTAGCTTTAGGTTTTGCATTTAGGTTATGATCCATTTTCAGTTAATTTTGGTCTGTGGTATGTTGAGTTTCATTATTTTTAAATATGGATATCCCAGCACTGTTTATTAAAAAGATTATTCTTTCTTCCCTGAATGACCTTTGCAACCTTGCCAAAAATAGACCACATATATGTGGTTCTACTTCTGGGCTCTCTCTTCTGTTCCACTGATCCATAGTTCCAACACTTCACCAGTACCACAATTACCTGATTAGCCTTATATGAGTCTTGAAGCTAGGTGGGAGTCTTTCAACTCTGTTCTTTATTCAGAATTATTGGCTATTCTAACTGTACCCTTCTATATGAACTTTATAATCAGCTTGTTGATTTTTACAAAAATTCCTGCTTGGATTTTGACTAGAGTTTTGTGGAAACTAAAGATCAGTTTGGAGAGGAATGAGATTTTAATAATATTGACTGTTCCAATCCATGAACGTGGTATATCTCCCTTTCTTAAAGTCTTCTCTAATTTTATCAATGTTTTCTACATTTCACCTACAGATCTTGTATATATTTGTTACATTTCATGTTTTGTGGTGCAACTATAAACAGTAATTGTAAAAATTTGTGTTCATTGCTACTATGTAAAAATACAATTTTGTATTATTGACTTTGCTTAAACTCACTACTTCTAGTAGCTTTTTTTAAAGATTGCTATGACTTTCCTATATAGGGAGTTACATTATCCACCAGTCTTATTCATTTCCAATCTGTGCCTCCCCCTCCCGCCCCACCCCAGACGTTATTGTACAGTGACCTGCAACACAGTGTTGACTAAGAGTGCCTTGTTCCCAGTCTTTGAGAGGGAAACATTCAGTCTTCAACACTCATATGATGTTAGCTGTAGACTTTTTGGTAGATGATCTTTTCAGGTTGATAATCCCTTCTCTTCCTGGTTTGCTGAAAGTGTGTATGTGTTTAAATCATAAACAGGTCTTGAATTTTGTCAACTTTTCTGCATCTTCTTTTTTTGAAAAACAGTTGAGATATAATTTACATACTGTAATGTTTACTTTTTAAAAGCACATAATTCAGTATATTCAGGTTTCCTGCAACTTCTGAGATGATCGTATAAGTTTTACTTCTTTTGTATATTGATACAGTGAATTACATTGATTATTTTTTAATGCTGAGTCAATCTTTTATTACTGGCATAGAACCCAACTTGGTCATGATGCATTCTTTTTATCTATTGCCAGATTTCATTTGGTAATACAATCAATTACAGAGTTGAAGTCTATGGCCTTATAGTAAATATTACTCTGAACATATTTATTTTCTTACTGCTTTTGAGTAAAAACTAAGCTTGCCTTAAATGCTTTCATAAAACCTACTGTTTAAAAATTTTAATTTAAAGAGGGCTTTCTGCATTTCATTTTATAAAATCACTTGGATCATAAAAGGGTCACATGTGGTCTATAGATAATGACAAAATCTGCATTCAAGAAACCCTCACACACACAAAAATTCCTAATTGACGAAACAGAAAATAATTCCAATAGTAAAGGCTTTCTAGCTTTCCTCTCCTTTGGATTGCTGCAGTGGATTTTCTACAAAAAATGCTGGAAAAGGATGCAACATGATGCTGGAGGTCCTGGTTTGAAGCTGCATTTACATAACAAGTATTTTCTTAGCTTCTTTTGTTACAGAACAATAAAAGTGGAAAACTTTTCTAAAGGTATTTTTATTCACATTTTACATAAGATTGAGAAAATGTCAGTTGTCCCTATGGAAGAACAGGGAAGCTAAAGCAGTGGTCTCCCCCCTACAGTTGCTGCTCTGGTTGTTTTATTGCCTGCAACATTAAAGTTCTGTTTCCCAGATAGTCCAGAAATAAGACCTACAGATTGCTTTTAGTTCTTGAGAGAAAAGGAAACTAAGAAAGGTATTTACCATAAAAATATCAAACGTTATAAGAAAGGAAAAAGCAGACCGAGTTTCCGCCCTTACGTGTATGTGGGGGGAAGCTATATTCTCATTTCAAAGCAATTTAGCTTAATCATAATTGGGCACAATGACAGACTTATTTTTTTTGTTGTGTGCTTTCAGAAGTAACGTCAAATTTACTTAAAATCAGATTTTAAAAGTTTCTTGTAACATGATTAAAAGTGTTTTTAAAGAAAACAAAACCCTTTTTTTACAGAATAGTATAAATGTTTATTTTCTGTATGCTTTACTTTGCTGTCCTGTTTTTACAATATAGAAAAGTGTATTCTTTGAATAGCTCTAGTAAATATAAATTTAATCTTTCTACTTTGGGATGTAAATAGAGCTAAAAAATTATATACCCAACCCTCCCCCAAATAGTCTTTTAAAATTGTTGAATTAATGTGGATATTAATCTTGTTCAGCAATTTGATGCAAATGCCTAAATACAAAAAGTTGCTTAGTAAGTACTACACAGGAAGGAAAAGTCTTAATACTTTAGATAGCTTCTTGAAAATCAGAAAAACTAGTAGCATTTGATTGCACCTTCAAGTTTTTACAAGCAAAACATTCTCAAGCAATGCCGTCATACATAATCTACAATTGTAATCCAAATTTCACAAACATTTTCTGCACACTGTATATAAATACACATCACAAAGGTGCAATTAGAATTAAACACAGAATATGTACAAAATGAACAAAAGTTTAGGTTTAGACCAAAAAGGTATTGTAATCTTTTGAAAAATAACTTGATTAGATATTTTATCCTCTTACACTAATTTACATTTATACAAATTTTAATTAAACATACTAGATTGAGGTGCTAAGAATGTTTGCACTATCTACATTTAGAGTTACTGCACTATAGTTTTATAAATCCAAATTTCAAAAGGAAGATACTTCAACAAATAACGGAATCTTCTTTTGGATTACTTAATTTCTATTGCCTATATCTTGCGTGTTCATATGAACATATATACACACTTAATACATACAACTATAGATTCCTTGTAGGAAATGTAATCATATACTAATAATTACTGAGGATTAAGGTACCTAACAAAATGCCTGAATTCCAACATGGTTTTTTTCTTGTCATAAAATCCAGGATCCTATTACTGGCTCTAAAATTCATAAAGCTTTTGAATTTTCATTAGCGAAAATGATTTAGGTTACTTTAGTAATAAAAAGAAAACATTCATACCTTCGGCTTATCAAATCACTGGCTAAAAAGAATGCCATATTAAGCTTCCCTTATAAAAAGAAATCCCACTATAATTTTGAAGTTTGTTAGGAAGCCCTTTCAGTAAATCAAATAAGACTCATACATTGGATTGAGACCTCTTAATTCAAAAGTCTATAAAGAGAATTGTATAAATGAAAAATCTTTCCCTAAATAATTCATCTGTTAGACATTCAATGTTTTTTTCTCCATCCAAGCCAAATTTTATACCTAATTATGTAAGTTTCTATATCATCACTACATAATAATATTAATACTCATATGCACCTCCCACTTTTAATAGTACCCAGTAATCACTGTGACAATTTATTATCATCTCAAATGCATACCACCTCCTTCAAAAAAGATGGAAACCCTAGAGTATTTCTTAGTCACCCTCAAATAAACACATTGCCTATTAAGAACTATTTACTGTCCTTTAACACTTCATTTTTTTTAAAAAACTTTTTTATTTTAAAAGTGTGCCTATGGATTACTTCCCCTTCTGACATTTCCAAAGTGACAATAGTTTGTTATTCCAGAATCTGTGCTAAAAAGCTGTTTTTTCTTAAAGAGATAGTGCTTTTCTAAATATAAAATGTCATTTGACTATGTTTCATAAGAATTTGTTTATGTAGATATTCTATCTGCTCAGGTCTAGTGCCAAAGAATGACTGGTTAATACCAATGGTTCTTTGGCTTTTTCTACTGGAACAAAGTCATACAACACCATATGTTATACATTATAGTAATTTATAAATGTCCTTTGTCAATAGAATCAGAAGGATAGAACATCTAATTCTTAAGAAACCCATGCAAATTAAAAATCCATATAATACAATAAAGAAAACTCAATTTAGAAGGGGCATAAACAGATTTAACTAAGATTTAAAATGTACTAATTTTCTCTTTTAAAATTTCTTCTTTCAATATTATAATTTGTCTCACAAGGACTCAATTAACAATACAATAATTGTTAAACTATCTTCCAGAAAATCCAAGTGTCCCTGCAACTTCAGTTTTCTGTACAGTTCCACTTATCAGTCTTTTGTGCAAGAGTTAGCAATTCATGGCACAAGGGTCACTTTTTGCTTTTCCTGCAGAGTTGATGACACTCATCAAACATCGTCCGAATTCCTCAAGTATCATCCGTTCGGCTGCTGCCTTTGATTTTCCCTTCTTGTCTGCCTGCTCTGCCTGGGCAAGAAGGCAATTACAGGTGGCTTCGGCTACTTCCTTAGTTACAAATGTAAATGGCAATCTGAAATGATTTTTGAGAGAGAAAGATGATGATGGTTTGAATCACAACAAAAGTGAATGATATTATTTCAAGTGAGAATCTGTTGACACTTTGATGATCACCAGCAAACCGAGCACTACAATTTCTGCAGGGAGCATAAGTACATCCTGGAGAGTTTTAAAAAGTTAGACCTGGTTTTATTATTGAGCATATTTTTTAAACACTATCAGAAAGTATAATTTTAAGAAAATACATGTCCTATTACTTAGACAAGGTTATCTTGTTAACTAAAAGATGTTAAGTCTACATGTTGGCCAGATAATTCTATAACGAAGTAGTCCTAATTCATGAATGTTAGTTTCCAGAGTGCAATCTTTGTTTTATTGAGTACTATTTCTTCATGGCCTACAACACTGCCCAACACATAGAGATACACCTGAATGAATGGAAGTGGGAATTGAAAGTACTATCTCCTGGGACGCCTGGGTGGCTTAGTTGGTTAAGCCTTTGCCTTCAGCTCAGGTCATGATCCCAGGGTGCTAGGATCAAGTCCCACATCTGGCTCCTTGCTCAGTGGGGAGCCTGCTTCTCCCTCTGCCTGTCTCTCTCTCTGACAAATAAATAAATAAAATCTTTAAAAAAAAAGTCACCATCTCCTGGACAACACTAAAAAGAAAGCACTTTTGGGGACCCTGGGTGGCTCAGTCATGAAGCGGCCAAACCGGCTTAGGTCATGATCACAGGGTCCTGGGATCGAGCCCCACTTCAGGCTCCCTACTCAGTGGGAAGCCTGTTTCTCCTTCTCCACTCCCCCTGCTTGTGTTCCCTCTCCCACTGTGTCTCTCTCTATCAAATAGATAAATAAAATCTTTAAAAAAATAAAACACTTTGGGCGCCTGGGTGGCTCAGTGGGTTAAAGCCTCTGCCTTCGGCTCAGGTCATGATCTCAGGGTCCTGGGATCGAGGCCGCATCGGGCTCTCTGCTCAGCAGGGAGCCTGCTTCCTCTTCTCTCTCAGCCTGCCTCTCTGCCTACTTGTGATCTCTCTGTCAAATAAATAAATAAAATCTTTAAAAAAATAAAATAAAATAAAACACTTTGCCATAGACCCATATATATATATTATTTACACAAAACAAAAAAAGCACACCAAAATTTTACATTGTTCCATCACAAAAATAAAATGATGGGAAGACAAAATACTGTTTTGTTTTGTTTTTTAAAATATTTTATTTATTTGACAGAGAGAAATGCAGCCAGAGAGGGAACACAAGCAGGGGGAGTGAGAGGGAGAAGCAGGCTTCCGGCCGAGCAGGGAGCCCGATGTGGGACCCGATCCCCGGTCTCCAGGATCATGACCTGAGCCAAAGGCAGTTGCCCAACCAAGTGAGCCACCCAGGCGCCCCCAAAATGCTGTTTTATACATGGAGTTTCATTCATAAAAACCTAAACTATTAGGTATTAAATAAGAGCAATCCATATTGAGGTTTGCTATCCGTATCTAATTCTTAAAGCCTTCAGAGGCAAAAATCAGGCAACTTAATGTAACCAGTTGTAATGAGTGACAACACTGACAAGGAAACTGAAACAACTGAAGTCTGAAATCAGGATCTGCTATGATGAAAGAAAGTAACGATTTGGGCTGCTGTAATAGAAAACTTCAAAATTTTTCACTTTATATTAGAAAATATGTTAATTTTTTAAAAAAGATTTTATTTATTTAACAGAAACAGCTAGAGAGGGAACACAAGCAGGGGGAGTGAGAGTGGGAGAAGCAGGCTTCCCACGGAGAAGGAAGCCCGATAAAGGGCTCAATCCTGGGACCCCAGGATCATGGCCTGGGCTGAAGGTGACCGCTTATGACTGAGCCACCCAGGCGCCCCTATAATGTTAATATTGTATAATTAGTAATGCCGTATAGTAGTAGTGCTCATTATATAATATTTGGAAACTAAAGAAAAGCAAAAGGAAGGAAAGAAACTCAAATTCTTGCCACGTAGCAGTGTATTAACATGACAAAATAATTTTTTTTTTTAAAGATTTTATTTATTTATTTGACAGAAACACAGTGAGGGAGGGAACACAAGCAGGGGGAGTGAGAGAGGGAGAAGCAGGCTTCCCCCGAGCAGGGAGCCTGATGTGGGGATCGATCCCGGATCTCCGGGATCATGACCTGAGCCGAAGGCAGTCGCTTAACTAACTGAGCCACCCAGGTGCCCCGACAAAATAAATTTTTAATAATGTTTTAGTTTTGATTATAATGTATAATTTTGTGCTTTTACATGTAATAATATTTTCCAGGTTGAAACTCAATTATAAATATGTTAGTGTAGCAATACCTTTAATCTCCACATGGAGATTTAGATTTAACAATCTAAAGGATTACTGAAAGCAGATGACCAGAAAGGATCCCTTGTTATATCCTTTACCTACCTATTTCTACTTTATCCAGTCAATAACCATTTGCTGATTATATTCCAGTTGCAAGAAATTCTTCAAAATTACTATCTGCAATATTTTGAACAAAGAGAAGCATTTCTAGGGGCACCTGGGTGGCTCAGTTGGTTAAGCGACTGCCTTTGGCTCAGGTCATGATCCCGGAGACCCAGGATCGAGCCCCACATCGGGCTCCCTGCTTGGCGGGAGGCCTGCTTCTCCCTCTCTCATTCCCCCTGCTTGTGTTCCCTCTCTCACTGTGTTTCTCTCTGTCAAATAAATGAATAAAATCAGGGGCACCTGGGTGGCTCAGTTGGTTAAGCAACTGCCTTCGGCTCAGGTCATGATCCCAGAGACCTGGGATCAAGCCCCACATTGGGCTCCCTGCTCGGCAGGAGGCCTGCTTCTCCCTCTCTCACTCCCCCTGCTTGTGTTCCCTCTCTGGCTGTGTTTCTCTCTATCAAATAAATAAAATCTTCTTAAAAATAAATAAAAAAATAAATAATAAAATCTTAAAAAAACAAAAACAAAAACATCTGGTTCTTGGTTTCAGCTCAGGTTATCTCATGGTTGTGAGATCAAGCCCCACGCTGGGCTCTGTGCTCAGCCCTGAGTCTGTTTAGAATTCTCTTTCCCTCTCCCTCTGCCCTTCCTGCTCATGCCCCCCCCCCAATAAAAATCTTTTTTTAAGAAGCATTTCTTGTTTGTCTGTTTTAAGATTTTATTAATTCATTTGAGAGAGAGTGCACAAGCAGGGGGAGAGGCAGAAGGAGAGGGAGAAGCAGATTCCCCGCTGAGTCGAAAGCCTAAAGTTGGGCTTGATCCCAGGACCCCATTATCATAACCTGAGCTGAAGGCAGACGTTCAGCGACCTGAATCACCCAGTTGCCCCCTAAGGAAGCATTTCTATAAACATTAGAGACTACTTCAACTTAAGCATCTTAATAATATAACGCTGGGCTAGAGATGCTTTATTCTTCATTGCCACTTGATAAGGCTGGTGGGAAGGATTAAGAAACCTGAGACTGTGAGAAGGAGTGCTTGTCGAATTCCAAACTACTACCGAGCACAAAGAGTATGGAAACTCAGCTCAGCCAGACTATAGCTGAAGCTTTCCTACTGAAGAGTTCAGCAGTCTAGTGAAGTAAGGGGCTACAATAATAAGGACGGGAAAAGTGCTCCAGAAAGGCAGGGCAAGTGCTACAAGGGCCCAGAAAAAGCAAAAGAAGGTATAATGTGCAAAATTATGAATGATAATACTATCAGGAACAGTTATAAAAATTTGGTTTTTTAGGGGTTTTTCAGATTACTTAATGACCTCATCTTAGTGGGGACAAATTAAGTTAAGCACAGTGAATTAATGCGTTACTGTGCATTTTAGAAGTGTGCACTGTATCTGACAGTGGTTTTCCAGTTACCTCCAAATTCCTTTACAAGCAACTTAGGTAGAAAGAAAATGCACAAAAGAGGTCTGCAACAATCAAAAGTATGAACTTAATTTTGTCCAAAAAAGAAGAAACTTTTCCAAAAGTAATTCTATTATAACTATAAAGAGATTAAAATACTGACTTACTTTCCTCCTCCGCTATTCAAAGCTGGTGTTGGCCTAGTAAGCAAGTCCGAAATTTGAGAGGATAACTTCGTTTTTGCTGCTGTTTGTTGCTGTACCCTTACTTCGGCTGCATCTGCCAAGTGCATCAGTGTCTTTCTTTCTGGGCTTTCTTCAAAATTCTTACAGCCAACACATTTGCATATTGAGGAACACATTATTTTTGCCTAAAAGATTAACAAAAGAAAAGCTTCCAAATCAAATCCAAAAAACATTAAGTAGACTCTGTGTTCAAATCAGTAGAGAACACAATTAACTGGCCAACTGACTGACATAAGGCACAATGGAAACATTGTGGGGAATGGGATAACTACATGTGTGGGTAGGTCAGGCGTTCTTAAGTCTGAGAGAGGTTATACACAATGTGTGTCTCTGAGTCCTTCCATGTCAATTTTCCCCCATCTAGAAGTTTTTCCCGATATAAATCACGTATGTTCTTCATAAAGAATATGAATGATACAATATTTAAAAATAACAGTTATCCAGAATCCAACCACCTCAATCAAATCACCATTAACATGTTGGTGACTTCCCACTTAAGGCAAAAACACAGCTATCACATTAAAGGAATTTCACAGATGCTATTTTTATTATGAATAATCATAATCTCCCTCTCTGAATCCCCTTTTCGATTCCCCAAAACCGTCCATAGTCCGTATTAAACTAGTTCATCCTTGCATGTAAAAATATGTAATAGTTTTAGGAAAAACACAGCCCTCATGTACGTATAGCTATCTTAACTAAAAGATAAAATCAATCTTTCTTTTTTTTTTTAGGTTGTTTCACAAAATCACATGCTCGCTCTCTGCATCTTCCTTTTCTCACACTACACTTCATGGAATCATTCCCCCCTCTGCCCCCCACCCCAAGTCATCTAGCATAGACTGAATTCACTTTATTTAATGGCTGGGCAGGAATCCCTGGTACGGATGTGTCACAACTGATCTGGGCATTCATTTGCCCGTTGCTGGGTATTTCTTTTGTTTCCAGTTCTTGAGTACCACAAATAATGTATAAAAAGAATTTTTAAATACATATTATGCTTTAATTTCTATGAGCTAGATTTCTAGAATTGGGCTCACTGGTACAGGTATTTTAATAGATGTGGTCAGACTTTTTTTCAAAAGGCTGTAACACCTCGCATCTCATGAGCAGTGTATAAAAGCCTTTCCCATATTCCCTCCAAGAGTGTACACTATATAGCTCTTTTTAACATTCAGCAATCTGATTAGGGAAAGGAGATAAAGTGAGATCTCATCATTCTTTCATTTACATTTCCCAGACCTAGTAAATCTGAGCATCTTTGGTTGGCTTCATTTTCTTCAGTAGTCAATTTAAAAAACATACCTACTGCTCTTTCTACAGCACCTGGCAAGATAAACAAATCATATTATGATGAACATATTTACCCTGTTCCTTTCTTACAATACACAAATAAATTCTCTTTACCAAAGGAAAAAAATGAATATACATTTTGAGTTCATTGGTTTACTATGAGCCAGTCTGAGAATCTAAAGTAATACTTAGTAAGTATCTACGGATTTTATTTATTTATTTGAGAGAGAGAGAGAGAGTGAGAGAGAGCATGAGAGGGGAGGAGGTCAGAGGGAGAAGCAGACTCCCTGCAGAGCTGGGAGCCCAATGCGGGACTTGATCCTGGAATCCCGGGATCATGACCTGAGCCGAAGGCAGTGGATTAACCAACTGAGCCACCCAGGTGCCCATTACTTAGTAAGTATCTAATGAAAAGATAAAATCTCTGACATCAAGGGAGGAAAAGACATACCACTAGTGGTAACTTGAATTAAGTATGAAGAACTCTAAGAAGGGTACTAAAAATCTAACAGGAACTTGGGAAGGAGAAATTAAAATGATAGGGTATTCAATTTAGTTTTTGGTTTTTACTTCCCTTGTGGTCAAAAAAAGGGGAGGAAACAAGGTTAGAAGGCACAGCCATTTAAATAATGTGGACAGTCAATCATCTTACTCAACAAGCCCTGAAAAGTGTATAAAACGAACAGGAATGTGCCATCCAGATGCAGACCAAGTGGACCAAAAAGGCCAGTTCAATCAAAATACCAACAACTGCCCCAAACTGTCAGACAACATCACAGCCCATTCACTGTGAGCCAATCAGCCACTGGTAGTCACAGATCAGTGTATTCCAAGTTTTTCCATTTCCTGGTCTTTAAGGACAAATTAGTTAATAGACACTGCATGTCCTGAATGGCAAGGATTTTATTCTAACAGGGCAAGCTTTTTCTAACGTATCTCAGCTGGCACTGCCTTTTCTACTTCTATTAATTCTCAGATTCAATTAAATGATTGGTTCTTGTGTGTTTGCATTTCATACGCCTTGCAAGTACTAACCGTTCAATGCCACGTGCATGGAAGGGCTGCTTTGACCTTCTGACCCAGCTTTCCATCCACTTCCATTTTTCTCTCTTTTTGTAGATCTGGTTTTATAACTTACATATTTATATATTTAGGACAAATTCTCTAGGATATGGTTTACGAACAGAAGCCACCTATATCATTAGTTGTTCAAACAAAAGTCCATCGTTTCCACACAGAATAAGAAACTGATTACTGGACTGTAAGACATTATTTGAGAGACTTTCAAAACAGTCTTGATAAAATACAATTTTCATTCATATTGACTTTAGGACTAACAAGAGGTCACCTTACTACACTTCCTAAGAGGAGTATTTGACTTCTAAAATATGTGAAAAAGGATTCCTTACACAGAGAATACAGTATACAAAATCTTTACTAGGACACAGTCGGTATGGGAAGGGGCACTGAACGGCAGGAACATACTCCCGAAGCAGAGCAAACCCTACGAGGGGTGAATGCCAGCCTTGGTATTACTTCATCAAGTGCTAGGCTATGGTTTCTGCCAAAACTAAAAATAAGGTATCTCTCTGAACAGGAAGTCTGAAAGACTGAAAATATAATAGATGAGAAGGGCCAACCAACTGCAGGAACAACTCAACTCAAAAGGCTGTCAGGAAAGAGTTTCAGGTACATCAAGAAAGCAATACAATAATAGAGGGTTCATCTTGGGCATGAATAGATTATTGTATTTAAGTTTTGAAAATAAAAATAATAAACTAGATAGTACTTTGTCTATAGCAAGAAGGGGACAACTTAAATAGCATCTAAAAATAAACAGTATCTGTCAAAGCAGAGCTCTGACCGCTTTCTCCTGGAAAGATGCCTGACCAATAAATAGAAAACAGCCAGTTGAGTGGGATGGTGGAATGGCAAAAATGGATGCAATCGCTTCATGAAGACCCATAACCTCAGGCAGCAATATTCCATATGGCTCCTTTCCTATTCTTAGACTCAGAGAGCAAACTTCTGATCATAATTCAGTTTTTCCTAGAGCAGTGTTCTTCCAAGAAGACAACAGGCATTTGGGGCAAGATAATCTTTACTTTCAGGACTGCCCCCTGGAATGCAGGCTACTGTGCATCCATATATATTTTCAAAAAGCCCGGGGGGGGGGGGGGCAGTGGGTAGTACTCACCCCTCCCTCCACAGTTGAGGACCATTGCTGGAGTTTCCGATCCAACTCAGATGTTTGTTATTTTTACTAAAAATGGATAAACTGGTGCTCTGATGTGCGTACTTCCAGATATAATGATTAAGAAATATGAACTGATCAATCGGATGATGAGACCCAGAACATTACATAATGACAAAACCAAGGTACCATTCCTCTGAGGCCCTGCTTGGGAGGCCAGAAGGTCTTCCTCAAACTAGGGTCCTTGCAGCAACTGTGCACATTTTCAAGAGCAAGAGCAGTGTACTTTCCCAACTTTCAGGTAAATTTTTACAATACACCTTCTCAAAGTGATTTGCAAAAAAATAGCTCGATTACATTTCCCAGCCAGCATCTCACCTCGTAGCATTCACAGTAGTTTTTAAGACAGCCTGATCGTTTGCAATTACACCCTTTGCTGTGACGTCGATCTGATTCTCCCTCCTTTCCTTTCCCTATCTTCGGCTTAAAAGCTTCTGGATTTCTGTCAAGGCATGCCTATCAAAACAGATCAAATATCAACTGAAGTTCAATGCACTAAAAACTGCAAAAGGAATTAATTTTCATTGGAGGACAAATTGAGTTCTACAAAAATCAGGTGAAACTGGAAATTTCTGTCAGTTAAATAAAATAAAAAATAATCACCTTTATTGCTTTTTGCCTTTCATTTTCATGTTCCAAATTATTATAACAGTTAGTACAATTGCAGTTGTTGCAAAATTCACCATTTGCAAAGCAATCACAATATCTGGAATATAAAAATCAGTGCATGTCACATAAAAAAGCCACCGTTCAAATAAACAAAACTAGAAATTACCCAATTAAAAGCATTTAGAATGTACTCGGAGCCACCCAGTTAAGAGAGCTAATATATGTTGACTGTCACCCACATGATCAGGCTCAAATGTCAAGTCACACTGGCTCCTAGAATTCTGGTTTAGAAACTAAGTTTCAGGATTAACTGCAGTCAACACAAAAGCTATGCGATTTTATGCCTCCAAAGTAAGTTATTCCAGCAGTGGAATCAGCTCCCTTGAACTACAGTCGTGCTTCTTGGGACTCTAATCCCTTTATATGACCAATACTTTTCACTTAACTATTTCAGGCCAAATCGCCTGGCTCGGAAGTAACAAGCAAATTAATCATCCAACAATTTTAAAAGCTACTCAGAATATCACCTCATTTAGGAGGCCAAATATAAAGGTCATAATAAAGTCAAATTTATGATTATTAAAGATAGAGGCCACGTCTGTCCCATGCTGCTGTGTCACTAACCCCTCCAGCAGCGCCTCAACTATGGTAAAGACTATAAAATTACTTCTTTCTGAATGAATGAGAGAGTACTTTTACACCGTCATACGTGCTCGGAAGCTCACATGCACATTTATTTACATTACTTTAGACTTATGAAATTGGTCTGTTAAGACTTTTAGTTAACTCCATTTATTTCTAAAAGCATTTTCAGCTCTATCAAATAAGAAACAGTATCAAAAAGACTTACAATTTCAAACACAGCGATTTTGTACAATTACAGGGTTTTCTGGGCCTACTAGCAGACTCTGACGGGATTATGCTGTACAGATAAAAAAAAGATACACATTTTAATTGATTAAAGATAGTTATTAAAAATTTAAAGTCTCTGTAAATTCCTCCTAAAATAAAGCTTTAACAAATGTATCCATCTCTAATAAAGTTTGCTATATTGTTTCCTTCACATCAAGTTCCAATGTTAGCTGTAACATGAAAAGAGAGGTAGCCAAGACAGGGATTTTTAAAAAAGGAAGTTATCAATAGCTTCTAAAGATCACCCTATGAAAAATATTCTTCCTTCTGAGAGAACTAAAGCTGAAATCTGCTCAAAACTTTTGGGGAAAAAAGTAGTGAGGACAAAGGAGTGTATGGGGCAGGAACTGGAGCAAGATAGACTGGTTCCAGGCAATTAACTAAGCACTGCTTTTTTTTTTAAGATTTTTTTTTTTTAATTTATTTGACAAAGAGAAACACAGCTAGAGAGGGAACACAAGCGGGGGTAGTGAGAGAGGGAGAAGCAGGTCTCCCTCCGAGCAGGGAGCCTGATGTGGGGCTCAGTCCCGGGACCCCGATATCATGACCTGAGCTGAAGGCAGACGCCTAACAACTAAGCCACCCAGGAGCCCCTAAGCACTGATTCTGAACGGATACTGCAAAGGAAGCAAGTCACAGATTAAAAAACAGACTAACAACAGAAAAAGGCAGCTGTTACTAAAGTAACAATTTAAAAACTAGTTAATATCATTTTTTAAAAACATATTCAGGATGAGAGAGAGAGAAACAAGAAAGAGACAAGAACATGTGGCAAAACTGATCAATCTAAGTAAAAGATATTTGGGCGTTCTTTGACCGCTCCCGTAACTTCTCCTCAGAATAAAAAGTCCTTCAGAGGCATGCTCTGAGGAAAAAATATCACACAAATGTATTTTTAAATATATTTATTTAGGGGCACCTGGGTGGCTCAGACAGTTAGGCGTCTGCCTTCGGCTCAGGTCATGATCCCAGAGTCCTAAGATCAAGCCCCATATTGGGCTCCCTGCTCTGTAGGAAGCCTGCTTCTCCCTCTCTCACTCCCCCTGCCTGTGGTTCCCTCTCTCCCTGTGTTTCTGTCAAATAAATAAATAAAATTAAAAAAATATATATATATATGTATTTAATGCTGCACTGAACGTGATCCAACAACTTAACTTACATGATTTCAGAACACTCACCCATTGAATGGAAGCCTTGCCTGGGTCTGGATACCAGGTGTCCCAGTAAAGTTAGAGTTGCTTGCTATAGACACATATGAAGATTGCTGTAGCTACATACAAAGAAAGGTAATTTTAGACCATATTTATAAAAATGCAAATACTCTCAGACGTCATGATCATTAAGATTCATCTACTAAAATAGGAAAAATAGTATGGAGAATTTCATACAGATACAGTACCTCATCAAGCTCTTCTAAAGACCCAAACTAACAGTAGAGGTGAAAACAATGTGAACATTTTTAAAGTACTACATGGTATAAATACAAGACATTTTTCACAAAGGTGTAACCTATCAGGATCAGGAAATTCTAGATAAATACTCCAAAAGTAATAATATTAACCTCTATTGGTTAGAACAATGCAATGTGTCTACTTGTAAATAAAATAGGTACTATGTTAAAATTAAAAAAAAATAGGTACCATGCTGATCATTCATCATATCACAAGTTACAAAGAATGAGAATTACATGGGCAACCACTTTTGATAAAAATACTCAATACTCATTTTCTAATCAGTAGCCACATTAAACATACTCCAAAGTATACTTTATTAGAGTACCCAGGTTTCTTTTTCTCTCTCTTCTAATCTGAGGAGATCAATTCAACAGTTTCAAACATGGCGCTAATTTGCTGGATTCTTACATGAAAAAGACGACTTCTAGAAGTAGCACTCCTAAAATTGCCAGCTGATTGGCTGATACACGGCTTTGACTCTGAAGAGGACCAGATGAGAGTGTCTGGTCACTAAAGATGCGTCACCTAGAAATGCATCTGACAGTCTACCTTCCAGGAGCAATTCCGTGGCATCCTCCCCATCTGTGAGGAAGAGCTGGATCATAGTCACAGCATTCTCTAAATGCACTTGCACTCTGTCGACTTTAGCTTCAACTTCTCCCCTCTTCTATCTACATAGTCTTGTTCTCTCGCCAAATTGCTCAGTTCCCAAGTGTCTGACTTGACTATGTGACTTGTGCTGGTGTTGTGAACTGCTAGAGGTACATAGAAAAAATGAACTCAAAAGTTTTCGCTAGTATCTTAAGATTTTGGAAACAGCCATTTTAATACTGAGTAAGAGGTTTTCCAGTAGTTTCAGAATGTGATAGGGCTATATACATCTTTGACCAAATTATCTGTTTTGAAGTGCAATGACTCAATTTGTTCCTCTTACCTGGGTAACATACTGAGCCGGAAGGACTGCATAGCCCACATTCCCTGTTCCTGGCGCCGGGGCCAGCACAGTGCCTGGCGGCAGGTTAGTAAGGTTGGGCTGGATCTGCGGCAGTGGGGTGGCAGGCATGATGAGCCGCTGCTGTGGCTGGCTGGTGGTAACGATCTGGGAAGTGGGGTTGATGGGTTTGGGAACAACCTTCAAAAAAACACAAAAAACAAAAAACGCATATCCACTATTACAGAAATACATTTTACAGCTTCTCCGTCCAGTATGGATGACTTGTATGTGAAATCTTAATTTTCAACTTGAAAAGTGAACTGTCTGTTTGGGAGAGCCTGAAGAAGGAAGTTCCGGAATACTCACCTGTTTGACAGTCTGCGCCGAGACGAGTGGAACTGACATCCGCACGGGAGTGGTGTTAACAACCACTGGCTTTGCTTTTTAAGAAAGGGGAGGAAAGGACAATTTATTTACAGGAAACAGTGCTTGAAATGTTGAAGATACTTAGTTCCCTCAAGATAGCCTTATAAAAGAGCTGAAATAATTCCATTGGTTTCCTATTTGGAACAAACTTTAATCAGGACAGATACCTTTTAAAATTCCTTAACCCATCTACCAGGGAACTTAGAGCTAAGGGAGCTAAGGGAGCAACTCTAGTCTATCTGCTTGATGAGGGAACGCTTGTCACTTAAGACAGTCAACTGAAAATACTTTCAATCTGTATTCAGATAATTTAAACATTCCCTACTAAATCTAGTCACCTGAAATGTTCTTTAATAAAAAAAAACTGTGCAGGAGCTTGAGTAACAATGCTGTTCTATACTCTTTCTAATTGCCACGTTTATATCAAAACCCGAGAAAATATCACTCTTGTATAACTCATTATTTACAGAGTACCTACTGAAAGGCAGCATAGATAGCATGAAGGTAAAGAATATGGTCTCTAAGTGAAAACACTCTGGAGACTCTAATCCTAATTCGGCTGCTTTCTAACTCTGTATCCCCATCTACAACATGGGCGTAGTATCTCCCTCACAGGTGTAAGGATTAAATGTGTTAATCCATGAACATTTATCAGAACAATGTCCAACAAATAGTAAGTCTCAATAAATGTTCATTGCCATAACATCACCGTCGTTATTACAACCATTATTACTACACAAATGGCATTGTGGACTGTGTCCCAGGGAAACTAAACTACAAGACGCTTGCTCAAAGAGATTATACCCAAGTAGAGCAGAGCAGACATGTACCAAATAAAATAAACCTGGTTAAAAATGAGAAAGTGCCGCAGAGTCCAAAGGAGACAGCATGTCTGCCTCACTGGCAGCAGATGGGAATACAAAGGACGCATGGAGGGCACAGTGTCTGAGATGGGTCCTGATCAATGGTCAGGTCGCAGAGAGGGCACACAGACTGGGGCAGGCCATTCCATGCAGGGGCAGGAGCATGAGAAGTGGAGGCTTGATGCTGGAAAGCAGCACAGCGTTTCACAAAATGCTGGTGAACAGACCAGTTTGGTTGGAACCTAGGGTTAAAGTAGGCAAGCTCAGGTGCCTGGGTGGCTCAGTGGGTTAAAGCCTCTGCCTCTGGCTCAGGTCATGATCCCAGAGTCCTGGGATCGAGGCCCGCATCGGGTTCTCTGCTCAGCAGGGAGCCTGCCTCCTCTTCCTCTCTGCCTGCCTGCCTACTTGTGATCTCTCTGCCAAATAAATAAAACCTTTGGGAAAATGTCAGGGTTGAAATCTATATATTTAATCTGTATTTTTTAATTCAGTAGGCAATCAGAAGTTTCTGAGGATTTCAAAGTAGAGAAATATGACTAGAAGAGCACAAAAAGAAACTATTTGGTAGCAGTGTGCACAACAGAATGGAGTTGCACAAAACAAGGGAAGTGAGAAGACTGTACACACTGTGGGTCTGCTTGAGGTGACAGAGCTAGGGACGGACACAAGAGAGCAGTTGCAAGAGACAGGGGTGGAGGCAAATAGAACATGAACTATCACCCAAGTGGATGGTAGAAACTGCACGTATAAGAGAGGAAAACTAAGTCATCGTGAAGCTTTCAAGTGACCAGGAAAACGATAGCTACTAGAACTGAAACCTCTAGGCTGAGCTGATTTGAAGGGAAGATGAACCCTGACATAGAGAAAAGCTATGATGAAATTCAAGAGAGAGGCTGGCACTAGACCTGTACGTTTGGACTAAAAGAAGTACAATTTTTCATACTGCCTACTGCAACTTCCACAATCTAAAAAAGGGACTTGGAAAGGTAGGAAAGATACACCTTCCGGTTTTATTTATGCAAAAAGACCTAGCGCCTGGTTTGAAAGAGAGAGGGGATCTAAACTGCTCTGAACAATAAGAGAACAGATTTCCTTAGATAAAAACAAAAACAAAAACTAAAACCAACTTGGGAGGGCTGATGGCTAAAGACAGAAAGCTGAGAGTCCTGGAAGAACATTAGACAGTATTCTGACCTTAAAGGGAGTGGGCCCCTGCAGCAAGGGGACAGAATGGAAAAAAGTGGAAAGGGGGAGACCTCCAGAAATTGTTTTAGTGGTGATGACTGCCTCTCTCTAGATACATACACTAAAAACCACTAGACTGTATGCTTAACAAGGGTAAATTTTATATCTAGTAGACACAAATTATATCTCAATGAAGTTGTTACACAAAAAAGAGTATAGGCCCATAATTATAGCTGCAGGGACAGCCAATACCGGATTTAAACTTATTTCCTGTTCTGATTCTCTTCAGTTGCTTTAGCTTTACTTAAGTTATAATAACCACTGCAGACGGGTCTCAGTAATACTAAAAAGATAGGTAGGTGAATTGATAGGTGAATTGATAGGTGAATTGATAGGTGAATTATAGGGAATTAAAAGCCTGAACTCCTGCTTGGAACTTGGAGAACAGAGCCTCTACACCACTTGCTCCTCGGAGAGGAGATGCTAGTCATCGCTCCACACCAAGCAGCAATTCTGAAGTGACCCCAACAACCAGAGAGGGTAAGAACTTCCTGGTGGTCTCTCCAACAATGGGAAGGAGTCAGTGGCCTGCCCTTAGTCACATCAAATGACAGATGCAGATGATTTTCATTTGGATAACAGAGAAAGGGTAACTGCCTCCATGCACATGGGCACCCATGCGTGCATGCACACGCACACAGGCACACAGCTCGAAAATTTGGGAACTCCATGTTTACATTAGCTTGGTATCTGCATGCTGAGTTTTCACTAAAACCTGGGAAATAAAGAAAACAGCCGATGAAGTGGTCAAATTATCTATGGAAAGGGGGACATATGGGTGTTATATAACTACATCAACTGTCTGTAGCTCTCCTCAACTCTTGAGCATAGTCCCACTTTACTATTACTTCCATTCTCGCAGAAGCTGGAATACTCTTTTTTTAGTCTTCAATGGAAATTCTGAACAATCCTCTTAGAACAACCCTCTTCCAAATTTTGGAAACCATACATCCAAATGTTTAACGCCTTTTAATTTCTTAAATTGACTTCCTTACCAAGATGGCAGGAGATTACATGTTCTAAAGAGATTAACCATGAACTCTTCTGGATCTTTCTACTAAACTGCCTGCAATTCAGCCAGCAGTAAACATAGTGGAGCCTTTGTATACTGGTTTTGTATGGCCTTGGTGGAAAATGTGTAAGATAAGCCCAACTCCCTTTGGCATAAGGAAATCCCTTATTGGAAATTAAGCCCTTAGAAAGACATACTAATACATTCGATGAACTAGAGAAACCATTTTCATGTATCTCTAATAAAAATTATAAATCATTATTCCTCTAAAAGAATATATATCATGTATACCTAGGTCTCTTATGGGGTAGGAGAGCAAACAGAGAAAACTACGGGTGGACATAAGGGCAATCACATAGGTGGTTGGGTGTATCAGTGGGTGGGAGAAGGGTAGATACAGGGACAACTGAAAGAGCTGGAGAGAAAGAGGGGAGGACAGAGAGGGAAAGCTGAAGGTGGAAAGCAAAAAAGAAAGAAGCAGGGAAAAAGAAGGTGTGTGTGTGAGGGATTTCCAGGAAGCAAAGAGCATACAGTGGGGTAAGAGAAAAGCAGAAAGACAGGTACAAACTTGGAAATGAAGGTACCAATAAATACACTAGAATTATGAACTGTCCAACCTATTCCTCCACTCTTCCTGGATCTTCAGCGTCTTTTCTACTTACACCAAAGGTTTATTATTGACAAGGAGATGAGTATTAACATTACACTGGAAATGGATCTCAGCACATGGTACATACAAACATACACACATAAAACATAGCCTGTTGCACCAATGGCTGCTTTACATCACTACGACCTCCTCAATCAACTGCACCTGCAGCACCTCTTTTAGTAGCCTGCTGAGTCCTGAGAGAATAGAAAACATGGCTCCCTTAGTCAATAATGCAGAAGTTTCATTCTCCTTTCATTAAGAACACTGTAAAAAAAGATTTTCTTTCAAAATCAGTTTAAAGAGGGATTAGAAAATATAATTACTTGATAAGTCTAATTTTAATAGACTTCATACTAAAATACTGTTTGCCTCACGTATCCTCTAGTTTCTCCCATCGGTAATTTAAAAAATCAATGTTTCCTCTTCCAGTTTCCTCAGGTGACCTAGCTCTCAACAACAGACAGCTCCAGCCCTCTGATCCCTTAATAAAAGTGGAAGAGCAAACAAGTGGTCTTTAGTTCTTCTATTTATATCCAATGTAAATTTATTGGTCCAGTAAATCATTTACTTGCCATCAACTGCTTTTTGACATTGATGGGACAGGCAGCAGTCTTCTAAGACAAAAAAAATCATGCCCTAAGCTGTCAACTGTCCTGATCCTTTCACACCATTCAACTTCTAACAAGTGGATAAACATGGAGAGTGGATGTGTGTGTCTGTATCTATGTATCAGGTGACAGGAAAGGTTAAACACAAACAGATTAACGGAAGGATTACAAACAGGAATATCCTCCAGGAAAAGGAGAACTAAGCAAAAAACAATATTTTAATTGCTTTTTATTAGCAATTACAGATTCAAAATAAGTAAATGATGAACGTATCAAGTTCTTATACCTTGCCTATTAGTCATTTCAAGTGATCCAAACCCTATTAAGCAGCGTCACAGTTTAGAAAATAAGATAATTGGGTTTCATCTTAATTTGTCACATTAGCATAAACGATAGGCTTATAAAACAGCAATATAATGGTTACCCCCAAACTGATGAATAATTCTGATGGTCCAGTAGTATAGTACACTGTGTACCAACTTGTAGCACAGTGAAATACTACACTTCTATACAACTATGATTCTATTTTGCTGTCTTCTGCAATAGTTGCTGATTCATACTCTCAGCTGAAATGCCATACTTAATCAGGATTTCAGCAAGAAAAGGCCCAAAGTTCTTTCATAATGTTCCAAGAATTCATTACTGTGTTTAAAAAATGGTTTACTAACCTTGCTGGAGAGGTTGAGTGTTTGTACTGGGATTCTGACTAACTGGCTGGCTTGAGCTACTGGCTGTGGTAGCAGTAACAAGGCGGACATAATGAAACTTGCTTCCAGGCACTTGAATCTGCTGGACATTGGGAGCAGTTGCCAGAGGAATAATTGTCTTAAACTGTGATGTGCTCACGCCTCCAACAGTGATGGTCTGCACAGCTGATTTCACTGCCTAGTAAACAATACAACACGGCTATCGTTAATCTGGGATTTAACTTTCCTACCCTTTTAACTTATGACAACTGCTCAAGTAAAAAAGTATGTTCCTGTATTTCATCAAAAGCTGTTGCAAGGAACAACCTGTTCAAAGAGAAATGAAAAGAATAGTAATGAATATAGGAGTGAAACCAAAATTAATGAGTTCTACCTTCTATCTCTAGTAGTTACTTCCTTGAGAATCCAGGTCAGGTGACTTGCTCTGAAGAAATTATTACTTAAGTTACAAAAATTTACTCAGTTTTGTTAGTATTTATGAGACAAGAATTACTTTAAAACTCCCAGAATTAAGCCTCATATTCAACACAGAGAAGAGGATGCTGACACTTGGCTTTACTGCTACCCACCAAAGAAAAGCCACCTTATACCCTCATTAAGTCTAGTCGATCAAACTGTATCCACAGATACAAACGTACCCACTAACACATGGGTTTAAGGGGCCAAATTCCATCCAAAATTACCCCAATTTTGGTTGTCGAGGGAAACTAATTTTGGGAGATTCAAATTTGAGTCAATATAATCATTTTAATAATTTTTAATCCTTTCCTTTATTCTGATAAACAGCAGTGTGACTTCCCAAAAAGCTAAATGAAACATCAGAGGCAGAACTGAAGTCTTTCAAGATGTTTTCAGTTGATGTTCAACCAATACACAACAGATTCTTCTCCAAAGCAGAAGTCCAGACCAGATTCTCAACGGGTTCTATAGTATTATTTTATAAAGAATTACATCCCCACCTAGTCTTCAAAGAGCCCTCATGCTAAAGATAACTCACACGATGGAGGAAATCTATATTATGTGCAAAATAATTTATGAAAGAATAATTTTTAAGAACTTGAACATTTTCATAAAAGCTCAGAGAAAAAGAGAAAAGAATGTTATTTTGTGTGGAAACTACAGGCAACAGTCAAAGGAGATTACTTTAGCATAAAAGGATTTACATATTATCATCAGGCAGAGGCACCACGAAGCAGATTTAAAACAAAGATAAGAGACAACAACCACAACAGTCATGGGTTAAATGGAAATATAAAGCTTAAGGAAAGGGATAAAATGCTTACATATGGAAGCTATTGAAAAATCAAGCAAGCATGAGACAAATATATACAGTGATGCAAGAGACATAGCCCTTCCTGTCTCAGCTCATGGAAAAAAACACTATCCTCAACAAGGTGCCTCAAGCATAATCAATTTCTCAGGTACTTAATATGTATAAGGGACAGTACTTTTAAAATTAAATAAGGTAATCTGATTTAAATCCAGCAGCCACATTATGAGCTAGGTACAGCATGACAAGAACACAGGGTGTGGTTTAGTTTGCATAGCATACCTTTTTTCCTCTCTTTCAACTTTTCTGCATCCTAGCTTCAAGCTACAACACTTACAAGATATATATAATTGGGTCTTTAAAACAAAAATAAAATCTGATTGTATTTTTAAATCAGTATATGTCTAACATAGTTATTTAAAGATCTGGATTTAAGTTCACCATTGTACTATTTCCTGTTTGAACCACCTGTCCTCTTCTGTAACTTTTGTCTTTCTTACGTTCTTTTGGGTTAAATATTTTATCATTTCAATCCCCCTCCTCATATTAGCTTTTTTTTTTTTTTTTTAAGATTTTATTTATTTGACAGCGAGAAACAGAGCCAGAGAGGGAACACAAGCAGGGGGAGTGAGAGAGGGAGAAGCAGGCTTCTGGCTGAGCAGGGAGCCCAATATGGGACTCGATCCCGGGACTCCAGCCGAAGGCAGTCGCTTACCCAACTGAGCCACCCGGGCGCCCTTTTTTTTTTTTTTTTAAAGATTTTATTTATTTGACAGAGAGAAACACAGCCACAGAGGGCACACAAGCAAGGGGAGTGAGAGAGGGAGGAGCAGGCTTCCTGCCGAGCAGGGAGCCCGATGTGGGACTTGATCCCAGGTCTCCGGGATCATGACCTGAGCCAAAGGCAGTCGCCCAACCAACTGAGCCCCTCGTATTAGCTTTTTATTTATACATTGTTATTAATCTTTTACTGGTCACCCTAGAGATTAAGATGTATGATGTAAGAATTAAATTAGTACTTTACACATCACCCAGGAAATGAAAGAACCGTAGAACACTAACACCATTTACTCTCGCCCCATCTTTGTGCTATTGTTGAGTATTCTAATTCTATACATAACTTTATTTCCACAAAGCATTCATCTACATACATCCACAAATTTACCCTTTCTGTCCTTCCTGTATCTTCCTGCTTCAGAGCACCAACAATTTAGGATCATTTTCCTTCTGCCTAAAGAACTCAAGGATTTCCTTAAGTGTGGGTTTACTGATAAGGAATTCTCTCCATTTTGTGTCTCAAAAAATATCCAGTCCTGGGCACCTGGGTGGCTCAGTGGGTTAAAGCCTCTGCCTTCGGCTCAGGTCATAAT
Organism: Spilogale gracilis; assembly: GCA_004023965.1. NCBI lineage: Eukaryota > Metazoa > Chordata > Mammalia > Carnivora > Mephitidae > Spilogale > Spilogale gracilis. The sequence continues at coordinate 69,877 of PITA01005217.1, read as the reverse complement.
CTCAGGGTCCTGGGATTGAGGCCCGCATCGGGCTGCAGGGAGCCTGCTTCCTCCTCTCTCTCTCTGACTGCCTTTCTGCCTACTTGTGATCTCTGTCAAATAAATACATAAAATCTTAAAAAAAAAAAATCCAGTCCTTTATTTGTATCTACTTTGTTGATAAACTCATCTATTAAATTCTTAATCTCCATTTTAAGTTTCCAGTTTCAAAATAGTCATCTGATCCTTTTTTTTCCAGTTGAAGCATACTTGATCCATGTTAGTTTCCAGTTCATTGGATTCCTTAAGTTTCTAACTCTCTGCTAAAATTCTTCATTTTGTTAAACAAATTTCTGAATATATTACTTTTAATTATTTTAAAAGTCTAAGTCTGATAACTCCATTGCCTGTATTTCTTGGTTTTGAACAATTTGGTCTGGTTGCCTTGTGTGCCTGATGACTTCTGACTAGATGCTAGACATTGTGTATGAAAAAATGAGCGTAATTTGAGGCTCTGAATGTTATATTCCTCCAGAGAAAATTCACTTTGGCTTCTGGCAGGCACAGTTAAAAGTAGAGGCAGATTATTCTAAACCAATCACAAACTGAGCTGGTTTGAAGCAGAACTTAAATTTTCCAGAGGCCTTGTCTATTTCTGGTTCGCTCTTCTCCTATATAGTGGCCCCAGCTAGGAACTGGGTGTTTATAGGCTTCTTTTGGGCCTGAATCCAAATTTTTGTTCTTAAGCTCTCTATGACTGTCAGATCCACTCAACTCCTTAACTCTTCTGTAGCCACTTTCTGCCCATCATGTCAGTCTTTCAGCCACAACTTACAAATCAACAAATGCCCTAAGAAGTGTCACAGTGAACATGAGGCTGACTTCTCTAGGCTTCCCTTTACTTCATGACTGTGGCCTCTGGTGTTCTGACTCCTTTACTAGGTCTCTAATGGCTTCAAACAGATTTTTAAAATATATTTTCTTCTGCTTTTTAGTTGTTTTTGGTGAGAGAGTTGGTCCACAACAAGCTAGTTCTGTATAGTCAAAAATAGAAAATACCAACTGCCAGGGTTTTAATCTAGGCCATAACATTCCTTGTGTGACCTTGTGCAAGTAACTAAACTTCTCTGTGCCTAAGTTTTCTCAAATGAAAATGTGAAAATAATACCCTTACAGGATTGTTATAAGGGGTAAATGAGTTAAATTATAAAGTACAAATAATAACTTATCACAAATTATAATGTTCAATAAATGTGACCTGCTGTTTGTACCCTTATGCTCATTACAGATGGGAGAAACTGAAGCTCAGACAGATTAAGAAACTTCCCTAAGGTCACAAAGCTAAAAAATAGCAGAGCCAGGATTTGAACCAGACCCAACTCCAAAGCCCATTCTTTTAAGAGGGCATCATAATGCCTCCAGCTGTAAATGCTTAATGAATAGTTATTAAATGACTAAATAAAAGTAAATAGTATCCAGTCCTCAGGAACTCTGTTAAGAACTAAAGTTACACATCTGCCTCTAAGAAACACTGAAAGAATTTTTTAATCCGTATGATGAATACAAGTATAAACACACTTAAATGATTTTATTTTAAAACAATTTTAGACTCACAAGAAATTACAAAACTAATATAGAGTTCCCATGTACACTTTCCCCAAAAGAATAACATCTTACATAACCATAGAACATTATCAAAACCAGGAGACCCGTACAATACTATTCATTACAAAACAGAACTTACTCAGATTTTCTGTTTTTATATGCATCTTGGGGGGATGTATACTAAAGACTGTAGAGATTCAAGTAATCAAATTACCATCAAGATACAAAATTGTTCCATCATCACAAAGAAACTCTCTTGCTCTATACTTCAGTCACACCCTCCCCCACCAACCCTAACTCTTGACCATCAATGACTAAACTGCATTTCCCCAACACCTGAAATACTAGGTAACATATAACAGTTACTATTTTTACAAAAGACAGAGGCATTAGAATACACTTAATTTCCTTGAGAATTCAAAAGTTGGTCCTTTCCTTGAAGTACAGTAGTCTGAGAAACTCCATATGAATAACTCTCTGAATATACCACATTACCAGAAAAACAGTGAATATGTATTCAGTAAAAATCTTCAGGTTATCGCTTGGGGCACCTGGCAGGCTCAGTTGGTTAAGTGCTTGACTTGATTTTGGCTCAGGTCATGATCTCAGGGTTGTGGGATCCTGTGGCGCTCTGTGCTGGGTGTGGAACCTGCGTGAGATTCTCTCTCTCCCTCTCCCTCTGCGTTAACACCTGCTCCCCGACCACACATACTCTATCGCAAAAAATAAATAAATAAATAAATTTTAATTTAAAAAAAATCTTCAGGTATCTTTATTTCCTGATTAATATCCTTGAGAGCTGAGTTAAAAAGCAACTATCTTAATTTAAATTCAAAATAGCAACATTTAACATGCATTAAGGGCTTCCCTCAAATACATGGACTTGATTCTATCTGTACTATTTCCTAAGCTATTTCTTTCTCTATTTTTTTTTTTTTGTAAAGATTTTATTTATTTGAAAGAGAGAGCAAGAAAGCACAAGACGGGGTAGGGTTAGAGGGAGAAGCCGACTCCCTGCTGAGTGGGGAGCCTGATGCACGGCATGTCCTGGGACTCCAGGATCACAATCTAAGCTAAAGGTAGACACTTAAAACTGACTGAGCCACCCAGGTGCCCCTTTCCTAAGCTATTTCTGTTTACAGGTTAATATCATAATTATGTGTTTAAAATAAATTTCTTTGAACATTATTTTCCAATTAGCAAATGGCCAAAGTCCTTGCTTAGCTGAAGTTTACCTAAAAGGAAAGAACTAAAACACTCTTCTAGCTCTGCAAATGAGGATTCTTATTCTATCTGGTGAAGTTGGAGGGAAGGAAGGAAGAAGAGAGGGAGGGAGGGGGAAAGAGAGGGACAGTGAGAGAAGGGGTGGGGAGAGAAAGAGAGAGAAAACGCTCAACCCAAGTCCAAAAACAATGAATTTGTAGGGTTCCATATTTGGTTCTGTTTGTAAATACTGCTTAGAAATCACTGTTTGGACAATATGGGCTTTGATTCCAGTTAGTCTCAATCATGTGTGTATTATGGCAAGCAACCTAATGCTTCTTTATATCTTTGTTTCTCTATTGTACAAGGGAGAACATTACCACTAAATGAAATTTATATAGCACTTTGAGATACCTGCATAAATTGTGTTTCGAACAAATATTAAAATGGCCTCTGTTTAATCTACTGCAAAATCAGAACAATATTTTCCTTAATGCTAATTGGGTACTGTTTACTAAGGTGTGTTTGTTTCATTAAATGTTAGCTCTTTAGGATTAGATATTACATAAAAGAACTTACACTGTCAAATCAATTTATGAAACCCCTAAGGTAAACAAAGCTAAACAAAGCCTTCTCAGAGCCCTTACTATATGTTAATGGCCTTTATAAATTTCCTAGATGGATATGGTATATGGTATCTCTCAAACTTACTTAACAGTAGCATTTGGGGGTGCAAATTTTTCTTTTAAAAAAATACTGGTGCCAAGAGAAAGGCAGATGGTATCATGTAAAGACACCCTATAGGAAATAGCTTTTCACAAGAAATTGTAATAAAGATAGAGCAGACATAATGAATCCTAGGCAAGCTTCACCATAAATATTTGTGAAATCTCTTAAAATAGTAATTCATATGTATTTCTACATAGAACATGACTTAAGACTCCTTTTGAATCTAGGTAAATGCAGCTAATTTTGGCATAATTTTAAAAGAGGAGTTTGTGTTTTTCTTTTTTATTGAAATGAAACTGACCATTACATTAATTAGCTTTTAGGTCTACAGAATGACTTCATATATACATATGAAGTCCCTTATATATGAAAAATACATATATATTTTAAAGATTTTATTTATTTGACAGAGAGAGAACACAAGCAGGGAGAGCAGCAGACTGAGGGAGAGGGAGAAGAGGGCTCCCCTCTGAGCAGGGAGCCTGACGCAAGGCTCAATCCTGAGCCAAAGGCAGACCTTAACCAACTGAGCCACCCAGGTGCTTCCATATATGTATATATTGCAAACTGATTACTACAGTAAGTTAGCATCTATTACTGGACATAATGAAGTACTTTTTGTGATGAGAACTTTTGAGATCTATTCTCTTAGCAGCTTTCAAATATACATTATAGTATTATTTTTGTTTTTTAAAAGATTTTATTTATTTGACAGAGAGAAACACAGCTAGAGAGGAAACACAAGCAGAGGGAGTCAGAGAGGGAGAAGCAGGCTTCCTGCCGAGCAGGGGGCCCAATGTGGGGCTCAATCCCGGGACCCTGGGATTATGACCTGAGCCGAAGACAGACTAAGCCACCCAGGCGCCCCAACACTACAGGATTGTTAACTGAACTCCTCATGCTGTGCATTATATTCCAGAACTTATTTATCTTATAACTAACTGGGTTTGTACATTTTTACCACCTTCACCCATTTCACCCACCACCAACCCCACCCCACAGCAAATACCAGTTTGTTCTCTGTATCTATGAGTTCATTTTCTTTTTCTTTCTTAAGATTCCACGTGTAAGTGAGAGCACACAGTATTTGCCTTTCTGTGTCTGACTTACTTCATTTAGCATAATGCCCGCAAGGTTCTTCCATGTTGTGGAACATGGCAGGATTTTTTTTTTTTTTTTAAAGATTTTATTTATTTGACAGAGAGAAACACAGCGAGAGAGAGAACACAAGCAGGGGGAGTGAGAGAGGGAGAAGCAGGCTTCCCGCCGAGCAGGCAGCCCGATGTGGGGCTCGATCCCGGGTCTCCAGGATCATGACCTGAGCCGAAGGCAGTTGCTTAACTAACTGAGCCACCCAGGCGCCCCAGGATTTTTTTTTTAATGGCTGAATACTATTCCATTGTGTGTGTGTGTGTGTGTGTGTGTGTGTGTATACACCTCACATCTTTTTTATCCATTCATCTGTCAATGGCTATTGTACATAACGCTGCAAAAAACATTAGCATTCAGACATATTTTCAAGATGGTGATCTTATGTCCTTCAGATAAATACCCAGAAGTGGAATTGCTGGATTATGTGGTAGAGTTCTACTTTTAATTTGGGGGAGGAACCTCCATATTGTTTTCCATAGTGGCCGTGCCAATTTCTATTACCATCAACAGTGCATTAGTGTTCCTTTGACATCCTCACCAACACTTGTTTCTTCTTGTCTTTGCTAATAGCCATTCTAACATGTGTGAGGTGACATCTCAGTGTGGTTTTAATTTGCATTTCAGGTGATTAGTTAGGCTGATCACTTTTTCATGTGCCGGTTGGCCATCTGTATGTCTTCTTTGGAAAAATGTCTATTTAGTTTCTCTGCCCATTTTTTAATTGGACTGTTTGGTTTTTATCAATTGAATTGTATGAATTCTTTATATATTTTCAATATTACCCTTTAACAGATATATGATTTGCAAATATTTTCTCCCATTCCATAGGTCACTTTTCCATTTTGTTGATAATGGTTTCTTCTTTATTGTGCTTTTTAGTTCGATGTTTTTTACTTTGATGTTTTATTATTTTCTTGTAGGAGTTATATGGTTTCAGGTCTTATGTTCAAGGCTTTAACCTATTTTGAGTTTACTTTTACATATGATGTAAGATAACAGTAGTTTCATTCTTTTGTATGTGGCTATCCAGTTTTCTTAACACCATTTACTAAAGAAAGTATCCTTCCCCCATTCTATATTTTTGGATCCTTTGTCATAAATTAATTGACCATACATGCGTGGGTTTATTTCTAAGCTCTCTATTCTGTGCCACTGATCTGTGTATCTGTGTTTATGCCAATACCATACTGTTTTGATTACTATGGCTTTGTAATATAGCTTGAAGTCAGGAATTTGTAGGGCTCCATATTAATATGGTTTTTTGAAAAGATTTATTTATTTGAGAGAGAGAAAAACAGCGAGTTCATGCACACTGAGTTCGGGAGGAGCACAAGAGAATCTTTAAGTAAACTCCCTGCTGAGCGCAGAGCCCAATATGGGGCTCAATTTCACAACCCAAGAGACAGTGACCCAAAACGAAACCAAGAGTCAGATGTTCAAGTCACTAAGCCACCCAGGCACCCCCATATTAATATGGTCTTTAAAAATTTGTGACAGAATGTTTACAGAGCTTATCATCATGGAAAAACTATGTTTACATTATCCTAATTACCCAAGTTTATTTATTAAAATAAATAAACCTGTCAAGAAAATTTGCAAGCTTTAAAATGTTTCCAGACTAAGACACAAATGAGAAAATAAGAAGATATAATATATATATATATATATAATATCTTATATACACATATATATATATATATATATATGACTAATGACAGAGTCAAACCTTGAGAAGAATACCAGAACTCTCAGCACTGTCTAATTTACTGGTGAAATACCATGAAATAGCTGTAAGGCATTCTTTTGCTATTTTTTCATGGATATTAACCATGTTAATAATATCTTGTGTTTTATTTATAGTCATGAATTACAGTGACAAGGATGAGTAATTGAAATAAATTAGTATCCACAGAAGCATTCAAAGAAGGGTCAAATGAGTATAATGGGCAAAATTATCCAACCTGTTTTATAAGCATCAGCCTTCTATAAATGAGAAACCAGCCCTACTGAAGATTAAAACATTATTAAGACAGGATAAATAAAATAGTATGGGGTTGGCCTAGGAGCAAAGTACTAAAGATCAAAAGAATAGATAAAAGAACCTATATAACAAACAAATGAACAAAGAAAAAAAGAGACAAAAACCACTCTTAAATACAGAGAACAAATTGGTGGTTGCCAGAGGGGAGGTGGGTGGGAAGATGGGTGAAATAAAGAGGATTAAGAGCACACTTACCGGTGATGAGCTCTGAATAATGTATAAATCATTACATTATACACCTAAACTAACAGCACGTTATATGTTAATTATACCTCAATAACAAAAAGGGGGGAAGGGAAAAAGTTACAGACCAAGTTAAATTAACTATAGCTACAGATTATGACACAGGTGAATCTTAGACACTATGTTACAAAGCAAGTTTCAAATTATTAAATTTGGTATTATAACAAAAATGATTTTGAAATAAACCATTAGGAAATTAAAGAAGAGCCTATGTTAGAATAGTTCATGATAAAAGTTGGCACCTCAAATCAATGGAGAATGGTAAGCTATTCAATAAATGAATTAGCTATTGATCTGAAGAAAAAAAGCTGGATCCCTAAAACTCATTCTGTGTAATAAATTTCAAATAGATCCAAGATTTAATCTAAAAACAAAAAGCAAAAAACAAAAACCCAAAAAACAATACTGAAAAAAACCCAGACACACAGACCAATGAAACAACAACAGAGTTCACAAAGAAACCTGCACATATATAGTCAAATGATTTTTAACCAGTGTGCCAAAACCATTCAATGCAGAAAAGACAAATGGTGCCAGGAAAACTGGATATCCACCATGCAAAAATGAGTTGAATCCGTTCCCAACATCATATATGAAAATTAACTCAAAAGGGATCCATGATCTAAATATAAGATCAATACTAAAAAACCCTTACAAGAAAACATAGGGCACCAGAACTCACAGAAGAGGAGTGCAGAAGACACAAAGATATGAATAACTCTTTAAAATATAAATCTATGTGAGATCTTTTAATCAATTAGATTGGTAAATACTAAAAATGGCTGATTAAACAGAAGAGCACAGAAATAGACTCACATAAATATGATGAACCGATCTCCAAAAAAGGAGCAAAAATAATTTAAGAGATAATTTTTTCAACAAATGTTGCTAAAACAATAGGACACCCACATACAAAAAAGTGTATTTCAACACAGACACCTTTCATATGGACTCAGACCTAAAACTATGTAACTATGAAACAAACAATACAATTCCTGGAAGATAACACAGGAGAAAATTTTGTTTACCTTGGGTTTGGTGATAACTTTTTAGATTCAATACCAAAAGCACAATCCATGAAAGAAAAAACTGTTAAGTCAAACTTCATTAGTATTACAAATTTCTGCTCCACAAAAGATACTGAGAGTATAAAAGATAAGCCACACTGTGGGAGAAAGTATCTGTAAAATACATGTGAAGTCTAAGGATACAGGAGCCACCTGGGTCCCATTCCAGAAATTACTGACACTGAGCAGCACCACAGGAATGCAACAAGCTTATGAAAAGCTATAGGATATAACAACCCAACTTTTTTTAAAAGGCAAGAGAAAGAAAAAGGAAGATGAAAAAACTAATAGCGATCATTCACAAACTTATCTTATCTCAAATTCAAACATAGCTTAAAAATAAATATGATTAGGGAAATGCAAATTAACGAGACATTCAATGGCATTAAAGGAATGTGGGTAAGTTAAAAAAAAGTGTCCCGGGCGCCTGGGTGGCTCAGTTGGTTGAGCGACTGCCTTCGGCTCAGGTCATGATCCCAGAGACTCGGGATCAAGTCCCACATTGGGCTCCCTGCTCGGCAGGAAGCCTGTTTCTCCCTCTCTCACTCCCCCTGCTTGTGTTCCCTCTCTGGCTGTGTTTCTCTGTCAAATAAATAAAAAATCTTAAAAAAAAAAAAAAAGTGTCCCTTTTATAACATGAAGAAATATCTACAGATGAAATGACATGATTTACTTAAAAAACAGTGGGAGGTTATAGAAGAAAACAAGGTAAAGCTGATAATTCTAAAGATGGATAAAGGGTACATGTACATGGAGGTTAATTATACTATCCTAACTTTTTAAGACTTTTAGACTTTTAATATTTAATTTTAGGGGCGCCTGGGTGGCACAGTCAGTTAAGCATTTGACTCTTGGTTTTAGCTCAGGTTGTTATCTCAGGGTCCTGAGATCAAGCCCTGTGTTGGGCTTCCACGCTTAGCATGGAGTACGTTTAAGATTCTCTCCCTCTCCCTCTCCCCCACAGCTCGCTCATGCTCTCTCTCTCCAAAGTAAACAAATAAATCTTAAAAAATATTTCAGTGTCAAGTTTCTATAGTAAAAGGTGTTAATAATATGGCCATAGGACCCAAAAGGTGTTAATAATATGGCCATAGGACCCCAAAGGTATTCAATCAACATAATTATAAAAGCATAAAACAAAACTAATATAACAGAAAAGAGAAAAAATTCTGATTTATTCCTTCTTCTCTTATAACCTGGTTAGCGGGTACTGGTACGAGGAGCTATAAACAAAATACAGCTTTAGGCAACAGAATCCCAATGGAGCCTATAACTTGCAATCATCTCAAAGTCCAACTCTGACTAATCTTACAACAATCTATGTCAAAGTTTATCACGAAAAGAGACACCCCTCACTTCCAACTGCACTCATTACCACCATGATCACCTCCAACTCAAGTATGTGAGAGCTTCACAACAAAGGTAAAAGCTATCAACTTCTGAAATCTCTGTCCCCAAACGGTTCTAATTCAACTTTTTGATATTGTCATTGCTCATATCACTTCCTGCCTGGATACTTGCAAAACAAATTCAATCATCTTTATTACTAGCCTCTACCTGCCACCACAGACATTGCTAATTTTTTTGCAAACTTCAATTTAATTCTTTAGCTCTTGTTGCCTCAAAAACATTCCATGAATCTCCACTTAATGACAAGATTAAGCCTAAACTGCTTTGTTTTAAAAATTATCCATAACCTGGGGGTGCCAAGGTGGCTCACTCATTAAGCTCTGCCTTCAGCTGAAGACATGATCCCAGGGTTCTGGGATTGAGACCCACGTCGGGCTCCTTGCTCTGCAGGAAGCCTGCTTCTCCCTCTCCTACTCTCCCTGCTTGTGTTCCCTCTTTCACTGTCTCTCTTTCTGTCAAATAAATAAAATCTAAAAAAAAGAAAACAGAAAAAAGAAAATTATCCATAATCTAACCTTATCTTTATATGCTCTCCATTCCTTCCAAAGCAGTAGTAATTCTGATCAGAAGAGTTGTCTTGGTGTCCTACATGCATACCCTATCTATTTCAGCTTTAGTCCCTTCACTTTTGTGGATAACATCCACTCTAATTCATATCCATACAAAAACTTAGCTCATGGATGCCTTCTCTAATCATCCTAACTGTGGGTCAGTCTCCTTACATAGGATCTCATGCCATCATGAGTCTGTTCATGGTTTTGCAATTTTATATGTTTGTATAATTATTTGACTCATTTCTGTCATACTACCTCCCACAACCTCCATAGGCTTTAGGTTCCACGCTTCTATTTTTGCTCTCTCCTGTTTCATAGCACAGCCCCTAACATATACTAGGCATTAAGTATTTGTCTAAATGGTGAATGAAGGAATACCAGGACTTTACTCTCTCTAGTTTTGAATCCTCTTGTCTGTACCACATAACTAAGCACCTATATCATTATTCATTATTGTTTTATGTGCATTCAATTTTGTCTGCCCAACCACCACTGTAAGCTTTTCTGTAGTTCCCACAGTCTCAGCACAGGGGACACAACTGACCTCAGCAAATAATGATAGCCACTGATAAACACAGAATAGAAGAGTATTTCTCTATAACAGATACCTTCATTATTGTTCAGGTTCCCAGTTTCCTGACTAATGTCAATTGTCCATTGCCTATGTTAATGTAGCACTCTTATGCTATATATGGATGATTATGCTACAGACTGCCTTCTGTTAACCAAAATCCAGTCTCTTCTGCTTCCTAAGCATACAGCCAATTATATTTCCTAGTCTCCGTTGTTAAGGTGAGGCCATGCAACTCAGTTTTATTTTAGCTAGTGAAGTAAATGGAAGCATATTTCCAGGTCTGGCCCATAAAAGCCTCCCACGTGTGCTTTTCCATGTCTTTTCCCTTCTAGCTGGCTAAAATGGAGATAACCTTCAGAGAGACTAAGAATATCATTCAGCTTCTTGTACTTTCAAGCCTATTATAAATATTAGTAAAATTAAAATAAACTGGTCACATCACTTTTTATAATATATTCCAGGGAATATATATCCAATCAACACAGTGATCTGATACTCACCAGTATCTATTACATTTTTTAAAATACAAATAAACCATTCTTTAGTAGTCAGAAATTTACATTATTCCCTTTATCCTGTGAACTTGTATTTAATTCCATAAACAAACCCTAAAAATTTTATTCTAGTGTAACATTCTATGCTTGAAATTCTTTTATAATCCTCTGAAATGAAAAGATGTATATAAATTGAAAATTTAAAAACATTATTTCAAAAAATAAATAAATGGACAAATAAATAAATAATAAAAACATTATTTCCCATTACCTTAATGTAAAGCTCTAAGTATTACATAATTTTGTCTGGATAGACTTAATTCTTATGTAGACTTAATCAAAGCAACATAAATATATTACAAATTGTCATTATTACAAATAAAAAAAATTTTGGAATGCACCTCTTAATTAGACGGATGATGGTACTCATTTTTAAAGATTATTTCCCATATTCACAGCTGAATATTACACATTGCAAGAGTGAGAGTTCAGCACCAATTGTATTCCCATTTTTCTTATAAATACTAAAAACATTTGCACAAATAAGTATACATGAAAATAATATTAATTATAATAATATACATTATTCTGAACAACTCCCAAGTTTTATACCCAAACTTGCATTGTACTCTACCACTAAAAATTATTTCCAATAATCTGAAAACTCAGTTAGGTCCTCCTTTAATTTAGTAGAGAGGAAAAAAAACCTGGAACCTTCTGAACTACAAGCAAAAAGTTTTAACAATCTGCAGTCATTTGTTTCTCAATTTCTAAGACATATGTCAAAAATGTTTTTTTACCCAAACCTGACAAATGATAGGTGCCCTGTTCATCCAGATACATTAAAAAATAATTGGGAAAAACTTTTCTTAACTTCCTACAGTGATAACAATGTTTTTATCTTAACAGAGTTTTGGGTTACATAGATATATGCATTTCATCTAAACTCATTTAATGGTACGTTTAAGATCTGCATATTTCAGTATACACAAATTTCACCTCAAATGAAAAATCTCTAAACAGACAGTGAATTCTAATAGTGGTATGCCTGATGAAGTATTTGGGGTGAAGTATACTGGATATGTACAACTTACTTTGAAATGAATTTTAAAAATAAGGTGATTAATGGATACGGGGACAGACAGATAAACCACAAAGCAACTATAATAAACTGCTGAAATCTAGAATTTAATTATAAAAGCTTCATAGAATTCTTCTAGCTAGAAGAGCCAGAAGTAGGAAGAATTCAAGAAGTTATACTGGTCACAGAAATCAGAGAATAAACCTTACTTTCTTTTTTTTTTTTTAGGCTTTTCTTAAACCACCCATACATAGCTGATGCTCTGAAATCTCTCATATGGCAGTCTGCATTCTAAATGGTAGGTGATGGTTCAATTACTTACCACAGGTAGGGCAAACAGGACAGATTTATTTCCAAATAAAAGCCAAAAAAGGAAAAGCATTCCCCTGAGTTGGAGAGCAAAACTGACAAGAAGTATATGTAAGGTGTATTCAAAGATACCAAGGAAAACCTGCATAAATTCCCAAAAGTAGACAGTAAGATATTTTGAAGATGCATTCATGTTTATCATAAAGACATTAAGGGAAAAAAAGGTAATCATTAACATTACATAAAATATGATGAGGCCTTATATTTTAGCAATATTTATTTACTCTAAGACCAAACTGGTGAGAAAGAAAAGGTTTTGAAGTTTCTAATCTCTTGTTTCTTTGATCCAATTTTCTTTTTTTTGTTTAAGATTTTATTTATTTATTTGACAGAGAGAGAGAGAGTGAGAGAGTGGGAGAGAGAGAGAGAGAGAGAGAGAGAGCGCGTGCACAAGCAGGGGGAGAAGCAAAGGGAAAGGGAGAAGCAGGATACCCCAGGAGTAGGGAGCCTGATGTGGGGCTCAATCCCAGGACTCTGGGATCAAAGGCAGACACTTAACTGACTGAGCCACCCAGGCGCCCTTCTTTGACCCAATTTTCTAGAACACAAGGTCTGGAAATCTTTACCTTTCTTGAGCTTCATTTATCCAAAAGTTCACTATCTGGAAATCTTTCTGATGAGATTTGAAATGAATCAACAGCCCAGCTTGACTCTGTGTTCTAAGTCATTTACTTTTAATAGAATGTGGTTTCCCTCCCCCAGATGTATGAGTTTAAAAATCCAAAATTTTCTTTAAATGGTCCCGACAGCCATTCCAGCAATAAAATGAGAGGAAGACTGAGATGACCGAGATGTTGTGACCATCAGATAAGAACTTTAAAATAACTATGATTACTATATTAGTCAACTCAGCGGGAAAGTAAGATAACATGTAGTGAACTGTGGAGGAACTGCAGCAGAGAGATGAAAACTGGAAGAAAGAGTCAAATGGAAATGCTAGAAATTTAAAAAATACAGCTATCAGTGATGAAGAAATTTTTCAATGGGCCCAGTCAGTAAACTCCATACAAATGAGGAAGGAAACAATTCATTTGAAGACATGTCAATAGAAATACCCAAACCAAAACAAAAAGAAAACAAAGTGGAAGAGGAAAATAGAAGAGAGTATATAGAGCTATGGAATTAAACCAGTCTAATGTTTTTGAAAACAGAGTTCTAGAATGAGGAGAGAAAGAATGAGGTAGAAGAAATATTTGAAGAGATAACAGTTAAAAGTTTAAAAAAAAAAAAAGACAATAAATTATACATCCAAGACAGATTAAAATCAAGATATATATGTATTTAAAAAAGAAAGTGGGGCCTGGGTGGCTCAGTTGGTTAAACAACTGCCTTCGGCTCAGGTCATGATCCCAGACACCAGGGATCAAACCCCGCATTGTGCTCCCTGCTCAGCAGGAAGCCTGCTTCTACCTCTCTCACTCCCCCTGCTCATGTTCCCTCTCTAGCTGTGTTTCTCTCTGTCCAATAAATAAATAAAATCTTAAAAAAAAAAGCAATAACAATACAGCACACAGCTGGATACATTAAACAGTCAAACCACAGAAATCCAAATATAAAAAAGAAATCTTGAAAGCAGGCAGAGGAAGAAAAGACACATTACACATATAAAGGAAGAAAAGACAAAAATTACAGCATTAGTTCTCGCCAAAAACTATGCAATCTAGAAGTCAATGAGGTGACTTTTTTAAAGCATTGAGGGAAAACTGTCAACCCAGAATTTTGTACCCAACAAAAATACCTTTCAAAAGTAATAGTAAAATTAGACTTTTTCATGCAATGCAAAAGATGACAGAATCCTGCCAGCAGAATTTTCCCTAAAAGAAATTTTAATTTTAAAGAAAGGTGTTTGTTTTTTGGTTTTTTTTTTTTTAAGATTTTATTTGAGAGAGAGAATGCAAGTTGGGGGAGGAGCAGAGGGAGAAGGACAAGCAGATTCCCATTGAATGCAGAGCCTGACATCAAAACCCAAGTTGAAACCAATAGTTGGGTGCTCAACCAACTGAGCCACCCAGGCACCCCTCCTAAAGAAAGTTCTTTAAGGAAGAATTTTATATCAAACTAAGACTGGGGCCTACAGAAAGAAAGGAAGTGTGTAAGATATAGTTAAAATTAAAATAAATAAAGGACTTACTTTTCTTATTTTTAATTATTTTAAAAGGTAATTTTATATAAAGCAAAAACAAAAAATGTATTATGAAGTTAATAACATGTAAAAATAAAATGTTTAACAATGAAAAAAATTTAAAAAATAAATGTTTAACAATGACAGCATGAAGGATAGGAGAAAAGAACTGAAGGTTCTTACACTACATGAAGTCACATGAATATAAAGGTAGACCACAATAAGTCAAAAATGTATTATATGTCTCTAGAGCAACCAGTACATTTTTAAAAAGTTTCAACTATAATAAGCCAATAGTGGAGATAAAACAGAATCACAAAAACTATTCGATTCATCCAAAAGAAGGCAGAAAAAAAGAGTTTAAAAAAAAGGAAGGGATGAGACAAAGACAAAATAACTAGTAAGATGCAAGATTTAAAGCCAGTCATATGAACAATTATATTAAATATAAATGGTCTAGAAATACTTTTTATATTGACTGTCTTTAATCATCTTGCTATATTTATATATTAATTCTAATAGTTCTATAGAAGATTCTGAAATTTTACATGTGTATGATAACATAATATGCAATTTGTCACAGTTTTTTACTTTCTTCTGAGACCCTATGCCATTTGTTTCTTTTTCTTGCAATACCACATTAAACGCAGGCCTGAGTAGAACTGAACAAGTGTGGGAAGTGGATATGCTTGTTCAACACTGCACTAAAACATGAAGTTAGATGCATTTTCTCCCTTTTCAAATTATGAAAATATCCTTCTATTTTTATTGCTTAAAGTATTTTTAGCCCAAATGGAGGCTGGCTACCATCAGGATGTTTCTGTAAGTATTGAGATGTACTGTATATATTTGTAAAATTATTCTTTTTCCTATTAATGTTGTAAATTCGATGGATAGATTCCCGAATGCTAAATCACAGTGCATTTCTGAAATAAATCCAAATATGCCATGGGAAAAAAAAACAGTACTTAGAGGTAAGAATAAGATTACAGGATAAAAGACATTAAATGTCAGAAAGTAGGGAACAGCACTGCTAAAATCTAAAGCAAGAAAAAAGTAAACCATGTAAATCATATTTTCATTGGTTTAATGCTTATTTACATAGCTAATAAATACTTTGGAGAACTGGGAATTACTTTAGAAAATAAATAGAATGGAAGAAATACCTCCTACAATAAGAGGTAAGTATAGTATCAAGTAAGTTGAGAAGACATTAGACATGCCTGACTTCCAAAACAAACCTGATAACATTAGTTTCAGAGATGGAGAAGAAAGTGAGAATAGTCTGCAGAACGTAATGAGAAGCAAGGAAGATATGCAGTCCTGCCTCCTCCACTGCAAACTCAGTGGTCTAAGGACTAAAGGAGAAAAAATGGCCATCATATAAGAGGTCTGCTGAGGAAGCAGTACCTTAGGGGAGAGCTGAGTATCTGTTAGAACGAGAAAGTAAAAGGAACATTCAGTAAAGGGGTTGAGGATTTAGGGTACTATTTTGATTATGAACTCCAGGTAAGGTGCAGTGGAAGGAGTTTATGAGTAGGGGACAGGTCAGAACGGGGATAGAAGATACTGACAGACTTAAGGAGATTAGATGTGAGAGATAAAAGGTGACGACAGAGTCTCAGCATGTGGATGGTACCCAGTATAAACAGAAATAAATAATGAGAGAATTCCTGGTTATTTAAGGCAGATGGTGGTCAGATTGTGAGTGTAGGCAGGTAGGAAAAGGTGGGTACTTGAGTTTCCTTTTGACCATTTTGATCAATGGGGCAAATCCTTACTTTTCAGTCTTTTTCTTAATTGACTTTCCTGACATTTGAGATTGTAGCCCTATATCATTCTTGAAGTCATCTCCCTTCCAATTTTTTTAGTTTCTCTACTACCTCTCTTGCCATTCATTCCTTTCCGCTGACTCCTTCTCTTCTACTAACTCTTAATATTCCTATGGTTCAGTCCTGCTTTCTTCTCTCTACACACAACCTCATGTTCCCCAGTTGATTTCATTTATATGCATATTTTTAGTCACTGCCTATATTCAGCTTCCTAATGGACATCTTCCTTTAGATAATCAGTGGATATCTCAATGACCAACAGCTCCAAAATAAACAGTATCTTTTTGCCCAAATCAACTATTCTCTCTATATTCCCTCTCTAGTATAAAACGATTACATCCTTTTTTTCTATTATCTCAAATTTAGCTGAAGTGAGGCCTCCAAGGCTGACAACTACAAATGATAAACCCCCACACTCTAAAAAGAAAGACGTAACATCCATGGAAGACTTACTGGAAGACAGTATCCCTATCATCCACTCCCTGCCTATTGAAAATGAAACAAAACAGGGTAGAAATAGAAGTGAACTCATAAACAGAGAGAATGCAAAGGCTTTATACCTCAGTAAGAACAAAGGCAGGAGCTCTCCAAGAAAATCTCTGGGATAGATTGGGTGATAACTATAAGAAGAAAAAATGGACATCTTAATTTTTGGCTGGCAACATACGTGATAAAGAAACTCTGTGTGTGTGTGTGTGTGTGTGTGTGTGTGTGTGTGTGTGTGATAAACTCTTAAGCCTATCTTGGTCTAGCCATACCAGAAATGAATGCAATGAGAGAGTTCTTGGAAGAACCTGACACATACCCCCAGGAGCTCAGGATATATGTGAACACAGAAACTGGTCCCAGCCTGGAGAACTGTGACATCAAGAGGTTGGATGGAGCTGTTAAAATGGCAGAGCAGGAACATACAGGACAGCAGGTAGTCACGCTACACCTCTACCACTGGGTTCTACAGGCTTCCTGTTAGCCAAACAGAGGCCGCAGAAGGGCTATAGCATCCTGAGAGGCCCGACATGTGCCTCTGCTGTAAGGACGCTCTGCAGTAAAAGGCTGTAGGGTAGACTACAGGAAGCAAGAGCTAGCCAGGAGAAAACTGCCAAAGACAGCCTGAGTGTGGACCACAAGGTGGTACTGGGCAAGGTGGACATATCCACTGAGGTCTCCAAAAACTTTCCTAAATGCCCATCTGTAAAAATCCACACTTGGGAAAACCTGCCACACTGGCCGCTAGATTACAATAGTCCCAGTCACATAAAACTTTGTCCTTTCTCTTCTAATCTTCCTTCCAGTCAGTAGCCAAAAGCAGAAAGGGGGGAGGGTAGAAGAAGGGAAGAAACAGAGTATATTCCTCTTCTCCACTATATGGTTCCTGAGCCATGATTAGGTCTGAGTTGAAGAGAGAAGCTTTCCACTAGATTTAAGATTTTGACAAGATTTTTCATACTTGTGAATTTAACCTCCAAAATAAGGCTTGTTCTTATAGTTAAAAAGAGTCTCTTTTCAAGAGGTAGGAAGGAAGATCCAAGATCTCATGGCTAAAGTCAATGATGGGAGAAAAACAAAGCTAGTTCCTATTTGTATGCCATCAAGTATAGGCAATATACCAGTCGTACTAGTCCACAGTGCCACTCCTACTCTGTTATTCAAGTCAGGAATCGAGGAGTAATCCTACAGTCTTCCCTTTTCTAGGACTCTCTCTGATATCCAGCCTTATGTCTTAAAGCTCTTTTAACATATTTCTTGTCCCAAGCCCCTTAGCTACTAGTCTAGCTCAAACACACTATAATAATCTAATTAGTGATTTCCCACTGTGGCCCACACTTTAGAATTTTAAAATATTAAAATACCTAGGCCCCAGCTTTGGAGACCCTCATTTAAATGGAGTCAGAGTAGGACCCTGGGTAGGACCCAGCCATTAGTGTTTTCAAGGGGTTCCAGGGTACTTCAAAAGTTCAGCCAAGGTTAAGAATCATTAACCTAACTGGTCTCTCTCAGAATACTGCCACAGGAATCATTTTTTAAAAATGCAAATTTCATATTATCCTAGAGTAGTGGTTTTCAATCGAGGGTACTCATTAAAATCACTTAGAGAGCCTTTAAAAACCCTGATAGCAGGCCAAACTCCAGATCAATTAAAACAGTCTCTGGGGATAGGAACCAGGCATTCCCCAGGTGATCCCAACATGCAGATAAGGACACCGCTGCCCTAGAATCAATACAAAGTCACAGGAAGTCTTCAAGAACCATACAGCATCAACTCCCCTGGAGATAATAAACCTTCCATCTACACTCAGCACCCTGAGCTGTCACACTACCAAAGCAATGCAGTTTCCTCAAGGGCCACACACTTTTCTGCTTTTGTGTAAACTATTACTTCAATCCAGAAAGCCTCCTCTGCTCACCCACAGCTAAGGTCCAAAACACCTTTAAGGTTAAGAGCTTTAGAAGATCCTCTGTATGAACCTTCCCTGATGCACAACAGAGCTCATCAACCCACTTGTGACAATCATGGTTCTGGAGGGCAGTGCAGAAACAATGTTTAAGTCTAACTTCCCTGTTGAAATGAAAAACTTGTCTTATTCATGCTTTTATCCCCAGGGCCTATCACTATGCACAGCACATAGCAAGCATTCAAATTATCTATTGACTCTATCTCATTTAAGTAAATAATTATTTTTATTATTATGCAGATAGAATCCCATTTTAATGAGGTATAAGAGACATTACATTTATACATTATATTCAAGTCTAAGACAGAAACCAACAGCTATACTTTTTAAAAAATGTAAAACAAATGTTTAATGTTTGTTTTATGAATAATAATGTTAAGGAAAAAGGGGGTAGAAAGGGTAGTAAGTTTCCAGAATCACAAAGGCACATCTTACAGAATAATGATGCTTGGCTTTCCACCTGAATATGTCCTTTAAAACATACCTTTTCAAAATGTTACGCTGGTATAATGACTCTGCATGTTTTAGGAAAGTGAGCGAAGGCTACTTACTTGACCTTAGGGTAAAATGATAGCTACCCTAAGATGAGAACAAATTATGAAAAGCTTCTGAATGCTCTGAATAAACTACTTAAGTCTAAAAGACTCTGAGAATCTGGTTACCAGCATTTGATAATTTCTAATACTCTGGGTACTCTGTTTCCCAGCAAAAGCTCAGCTCTTCATGAAACCCAGACAGTTTAAGCAGAAAACAGAGTACTTTATCAAAATAATAATAATAAAGTTACCTTTAACTTTTTAAATTCATATAGTCACTACGTACGTGACTTCCCAAAGATAATAATTTTGCACAAGTATTAACTGAAGAACTAAACACATCTTGCACCTCATTCAAAAGATTTTTGTTGTACCCACATTCACATGGGCCATAGAAATTATCTTAGCATGCAAAATGATTACTAGGTTATTATGTGTTTAGAGTAAGTTTTTTTTTTCTGTCATATATCCCTGATTACTAAATTAACCTAGTATTCAATGAATCCCTACTACTTGTTTGGGAATATATTAAAACTAAAAAGTCTAAAGTGACTAGTAAGAACATAAAGGTATTAACCACAACACCTGGCGTTTGTGGCTAATTTTTTTTTTTACCTTATTTGGCGATTTCAAAGGTGAGATGGCTATTTTATTTGGTGTCTGTGTTGTAGAATTTAAAGTTGATCCAATAACACCACTTTCAGATATTGTTATGGTCTTTGATGGAGTCCCGGGAGTAGACTGTGAAAGAACCCTACCTGCAAATGAGAGGCAGCACATCAGTTCGACTTTTTTCAATAATAATATAAAAATGTATGTGTTGATGATCTACACCCACAAGGACTGTAGTATATATGTTCACTACTTCATATCCAGGTATGAACTTAAACACTCAAGTGAATCCCAAATGAACTAAGTTGAAACTAGTCAGAGGGAAACAAAGCAATGCTTCTTAGTAACACTTATTATCTTAATACCACTTTGTAAAGTCCATGAAAACATGTCTGCTCACATTCTCATCAATTCTGTTAAGTTCTATCTATCAGAATTAGAGAACAGACTCAGGACAACTATGCAACATGCCCTGTGTAACACAGCTCCTGAAAGTAAGGCCTTGAATCCAAGTCTCAAAACTTAATCTCTGTACCATACTACAGCTGTCTTACTCTGAACTGAAACCATTCAGGACACAATTTAAAGCCACCTCTATGCAAGTTACCGGACTTACTTGAACCCTGTTTGGTTTAATACTACCTGATTTCAGACTGCCAAAAGGAAAAGAAAAAATTCCAGCAGGAATGCACGAATACTGTGTTCCCTTCTGGACAATACCCATCAGGAAAACGGTAGGGTGTCTGGATGGCTTAGGACACTGGGAATCATATCACAATCAGTTGAAATATTGGGAATTTTTATCCCATGCAAGAGAGGAGTACAAAGACATGAAACATCTCCAACTTCTTGAAAGAGAGGTGTGTGTGTGACAGCCATTCACCAAGTATTCTGGTTCTTTCCCATTCTGGGCCTGTGATAGGACTGACCTTCTGACCCCCTCCCCATGCACTGGAATTAGGTTAGGGCCACATGACAAGCTCTAGTTGATGAACTGCAAGTAGAGGTGATATGAGTCATTCTGGACCAGAACACTTACTGCCTATGCAAAGCCTTTCAAAGATTGTTTTCCCTCTGCACATCTGAGATGATGGGCCCTCTGTCAGCCTGAGTTCTTAAGAGACCAATGTAGGAAGAGCCCTCTTTCTAATCCACAGTAGACATATAGATAATCTTACCAAGTATGAACAAAAAGTACATTTTTTTTTTAATTCTGAGACTTAGAGATTGTTTATTACGGCAGGAAAACTAAGATGATCCTGACTGATTCGAGCTGTCGAGTGGAAGGATTAGAGCCACTCTGTAACACATGAGATGCACAGCACTAATGCACAGAAACAGAAGTTGCAGCTCAGCACTAGGAAAGAACTTCTAACAAGAATTTCCAACTGAAATGACTGTTTCCCACAAGTGAGTTTTCAGTCACTGAAGGTGTTCCAAGCAGATGCTGTATAATCATATCTACTGGCTAAAAAGGGAATTCAAGCACCCAAGAAAGAGAAAAGGTAGGTAACTACATTATCTCTAAAATCCCCTCTTAGATGCTGATTTAATTCATAGATATATCTGGAAATGAAAGTGGGGGGGAAGCAAGAGAAAAAGAAAAAAAAGAAAGGACTTTCTCTTTAGACAAAAACCGAGAACTAGCACTCAAGAGTTTCTGGATTGTTTTATCTGATAACAGTGCCACAGTACATAATTTCTTTTTAAAATCACATTTATCTGATCTTTATGCATTTAAAAAATATTTTAAATACAATTTTTTAAATTTCTTTGTAGTCCATGGTTATGTTTAATTTCACTGATAATACTCATTAGTGAAATTCAGTTGAGAATTGTTTTTTTAACCTGAATTACATTTATGTAAGTGCTGAACCTGCCTGAAGTAAAATGTTTGCTTGTTCTAGTTTCTAAAACTAATACCTGTGTGGTAAGTCTGAAGCCCCAATAACCATTACTTTAAGAAAATAAATTACCAATAAAGACATAGTTCCATAAAATGTTCATCATTTATAGTTATTACTATAATTTCTTATTTGGCATTTGTTTGGCAACACCTTTTTTTGACATTATACAGATTCAGAAAAATACAGGTTATTTCTGAACAATACAGAAAAATCCTCAATTCCTGAAAAGAACTGATCCAGAAGGCCACTTAAAAATGAATCATTAAAACAGGGACACAAATTTTAAGTAACAAAGAAAACTAAGAGTAAAATTTTCATTTTGGGGAGGACTTATATTTAACAAAAATCCAATCTCTAATTAAAACTACACTAACTCTTAGAATGAACTGTTAAGTCTGGGGGAAAGAGGATTCTTCTGAAAATCTGGGTGTCAGCACAATGACAGATTCTGTTTGATGGGCATATCATGACCATATTGAAGGTCATCTCTGCCAATATATTTCAGGATTTCATCAATTTTCCCAAGAACCCTCTATACCTCTTTAAATTCAAGTTATTCCAGACACAGGAAAAAATGTTTGTCATCATTAGGTATCAGGGAAATTCAAATCAAAACCACATTGAGATACAACCTTACACCAGTCAGAATGGCCAAAATTAACAGGATAGAAAATAACAAGTGTTGGAGAGGCTGTGGACAAAGGGGAACCCTCTTATACTGTTGGTGGGAATGCAAGTTGGTGTAGCCACTTTGGAAAAAAGTGTGGAGATTCCTTAAAAAATTAAAAATAGAGCTACCATATGACCCTGCAAATTGCACGACTGGGTATTTACCCCAAAGATACAGATGTAGTGAAAAGAAGGGCCATATGTACCCCAATGTTCATTGCAGCAATGGCCACAATTGCCAAACTGTGGGAAGAGCCAAGGTGCCCTTCAACAGACAAATGGATAAAGAAGATATGGTCCATATATACAATGGAATATTACGCCTCCATCAGAGAGGATGAATACCCAACTTTTGTAGCAACATGGACCAAATTGGAGGAGATTATGCTAAGTGAAATAAGCCAAACAGAGAAAGTCAACTATCATATGGTTTCACTTACTTGTGGAGCATAAGGAGTAACATGGAGGACAGTAGGAGAAGGAAAGGAAATGGGAAGTGGGGTAAATCAGGTA
The DNA here is from genome assembly GCA_004023965.1 of Spilogale gracilis. Classification (NCBI taxonomy): domain Eukaryota; kingdom Metazoa; phylum Chordata; class Mammalia; order Carnivora; family Mephitidae; genus Spilogale; species Spilogale gracilis. The sequence goes on along the minus strand of PITA01005217.1, from coordinate 46,732 downwards.
GGGAGACGAAACATGAGAGACTTGGACTCAGAAATAAACTGAGGGTTTTAGAAGGGAGGGGGTGGGGGGATGGGTGAGACTGCTGGTGGGTATTGAGATATTGCATGGAGCACTGGGTGTGGAGCATAAACAATGAATCTTGAAAAACTGAAAAAATAAGATAAAGTAAACAAAAAAATAAATAAAATTCAAGTTATTCTTTTTTAGGGACTTGCTTATTTTTCCTCCAGATAGCATCTCTCCTGATTATCTACTCTCCAAATCCCTATTTATCCTTAGCTCTGCAGACAGATTCAAGCAAGTATGCAAGTTATACAATTTCCCCTTGAAGTCAATTTCCAAAGTATTTACACTGTATTGTTGGTTATTCTCCTAGAATCAAGAGACTTACTCCAGAAGATGGGGGTTGGGAGTGGGCAGGGAGCTCCCTTATCTAAGGGAGGACTAATTTTGTAAGAGATTAATTTATTAGTGAATATTTTCACATTGATGAAGCTTGCTCCACTATAGCAACTTTGTACCTCAGGAGCTCCAAGAACAAGGACCTCTGTATCACATTTAACCATCTCCAGCGCCTTCTGAAGTGCCAGGTACCAATATTTTATAGAAATAAGATGAATCAGTATTTACTCAAGATCATAGACAAAATCAATAGAAGAGCCATGACTAAAACCCAAGTTTCCCAATAGCTCCTGCCACACACCACCCCACTTCAACAACATATACATTCATCCCAAAATACACATTCACCAAACCATATCTATGTGCCAGAAACTGTGCCAAGTCCGGAAGGATAAACAAAATAAAAGAACTACCATTAATATGGTACATACACACAATGGAGTGTTTTTCAGCTAAAAAAGGAATTTTTACATGCTACACACAGATGAACTATGAGGACATCATGCTGAGTGAAATAAGCCAATCACGAAAGAACACACACTGTGTAATTCCACTTATATAAGATACATAATCAACGTCTCTGTTAGGAGTCAGGGGATGGGAGGGAGGAAAGTGGAGTTATTGTTTAATAAGTATACAGATTCTCTTTTGCAAGATGAGAAAAGTTCTGGAGATGGATGGTGGTGATGGTGTTACACAGGGTGAATATACTTAATGCCACTGAACAGTCCACTTGAAGATGATTAAAATGTTATATATGTTATACCTCAACTCATGTATGTATATCTTATCAAAATTTTTAAAATGTAAATAAATTTTTAAAAATTACATGATAAACAAAGCAAAAAATTACCACTACAAAAAATTATAAATACAGTAGGGGAGACAAAAAGAAAACCAAGTATCATAATAGAGTATGACTAATAGAAAGATTAAAAACCAGTATGAAATTTAAAGAAGTCTAGTTAAAGTTAAGAATTTGGTAGGTGTAATTAAGTTCTATGGGAATACATAAGAGATGATCAGGGAAAGAATAGAGAAAAGAATGGCATTTTAAGTAAAAGGAAAAATGCTAAGATCCTAAGTCCTAAGACAAGATGGTCTATTTGGTAACCTCTTAAAGTAAGTTAAATCAGTAAGTACAGAACTGGTAAAAGGTAAAAATGAAAAAAGTGTGAATTCAATCAGAAATGCCTTTAATGTTAAGAAAGAACTGGTATTTGAATTCAAATCTGACAGACTGAAGCCAAGAACCAGATAAGAAATGGATACAGCCAAAAAATTTTAACCAAGGGTGTGTCAAGATTAGATCTGCATTTTAGAAAAATCACTTATATATAAACACATTTACCTTGACTATAAGACAGAAAAAGATATCCATTTTCAATGAGAAGCCCAAAAGTCATTTAAAAACAATCTAAATGTACTTTGAAAAATCAATAATGTTATATCAAGATGATAAAACCTCTTTGTGATAAGGAGAATTCAATAGGAAATCCAGTGGTTTAAAATTTGGATCAAATAAAGTTAAAAGGCTATATAAGGAATCAGTTGACGGTAGAAATTCTCTTTCCAACTGAACTTAATGCTAGCAATTCTAATAGAATTTAACATAAGTCTACCTATGCCTTTTGGTAGAGCCAGTAAGTCTGCCTATAATTAAAAGGTGAAGCTATGATTAATGTGTAAACACATTATATAAATGCTCCAAAGACCTAGCAATGACATCATTATAGTTAAATGTAAAAGAGACGAAATCTTAGCATTGACCAAATGTTCATTCAGACACTTCTGCAAACACCACAATTGTTTAGCATATAATTTCCCCACATACTTAAAAAATTTAAGGAACTCTCTCAAACTCAAAACTAGTAAAAAAAAAGAAAACACTGCACTAAGACATTCCTCTCGGTTAACCCTCTCTACCAAAACCTCCCAAAACCTCCCAGAGGACTGGTAGGGTCCCTTTTTCATCAATATATCCAAAGCTTTCCTTACTTCTAGTCAACTGAAGCCCACTTCCTGAACCAGCTCCAAATTCAAACCCATTTCAGTCTTTCTTCAGGGACCATACCTGCCTCCCATGACAGCCCTCAAGACCCCAGCCTCCTAGAACATCACAATTCTTTGCTGAGGGCCAAAAGAGAAAATTCGTTCACCCAACACTACCCTCACATTACAATCTTTCCATGCCTCCTGTCACTTAACTAAAATGAGAAGCCTCCCAATATACAATCCAAAGCCTCAGGGGAATGAGAGATCACTGCTGCTGACTACAGAGTTGTCTGTTACACTCTCTATAAACTGATCAAAAACAGTAGTAGGTGGTTTTAGTATATACTCCCTCTCACCATCCCCTCCCCCATGGTTAGTTAATTTTGAGTACCCTTATCAAGAAGAATACACTTTCTAGGAATGGGTAACTAGCACTTGAAAGTCTCTAGTCCAATCTGCCATCCAGAGGTATTTCCATAAGCCCTTACCCACAATGGAAATTAAAAATGGTAACTGGTAAAAAACAAAAAAGGCATGTTAGTATAGCTCTGAATTAAAGACCAGTCACCATGGCTGTGTGTCTCTAGAAGTACTGAGCAGCCTGCCAGGCAAGAAGTAAGAAGAGAGCTGGATATAAGCCATTATAGAAGGAGGAAGGGAAAAGAGAATCAGCGGTGTTTACTTGGGAGTGATAATTATGGGTCGTGGACTCCATGTTGACTAAGGAAGACTCTGAGGACAGGAAGTGGGTGATTACTAATGAGAAAACAATAGGGTTAATGGATTAGAGATCTCAAAGTCAAATAACTGCTAGATTGGGAATATAAAGGCAGATAAACTATGAAGAAAATGAAACATTCCAAGTCAAGATTTGAGGTGTTACAGTAGTTGATGACAAATTTTAAAGTATGTAATAAAAGAGAACTGGGCCAGGCTAAGGAACTTGCTGGTAAATAAAGCTAAAATTCTGTTATCACTTAAGTTATTAGTATCATTGTGATACTTTTCTGTTTATAGAAAACTGCGTATAAAGCATATTAACACACTGAAACCAAAAATTCAAACAGAAACCATGAAATACTACACTCTCGTGGGTTTAACTGAAATCTATTAAACTTAACTACAGGTGCTCTAGAGACAAACTGCCTGGGTTCAAATCCCAGGTCAACCATTTACATGCTGAGCACCTCTATTTCCACACTGGCAAAATGGGGCTGCTATTAATACCTACCTCTGAGGATTGCCCAAAGACTATTTAAGTCACTATGTAAAGAGCTAAGAATAGTGCGAGGCATGTGGTAAACACTAGATAAATGTTAGCTAGTACTATTGGAGTTTAAGACTTCACTACTTTCATGATAAAAAAACTAAGGAGACTAAAGTAATGGACTGATTTTGAGATAAGGCATTTTGCTCGAAGCACACACTTAGTAAGTGTCACATTTCTTATTAGTTTGATTTATAATAATAACCCTATTGTTGCACTAAAACATTTCAAGATGGCAGAACCACCCTTTTTAAACCTAAAAGGAAGGTATATATATAGCTTAATAAACTATAAAGAAATATAACCTGCAATGACTGGTGGTGATACTTGAGTTGTCTGTCCTGCAACTGCTTTACTATTAATTGGTTTTGCAAAGATCAGCTTCGTGATTACCGGACCAGAGGTTGGTGTTCGAGGCTTCTTAGCAATCTGAAATATATAAATAACTATGAAGATGATGTGTTTCTGTAAAACGCCTATTCAATCAAAATTAAACAGAAAATTGATATAGAGAAGTACATGTGAAACCAGTTCATTGAACAGAATATATCTAAGTATTCATGTTAAAAACACCTAAAATGCAGTCATTCATCAAAATACTAATACGATCCCATCCTTAAGCCCAAATATAGCAATACCTTTGCATTTTTATTGTAAATCGTTTAGTCTGTAGAATATGCATATGATGAAAACCAAATGAGTATTTAGAAATGTTTAATAATAATGCTTATTTAATACCCAATACTAAAACACTATGACACAGCAATATTTGTTCTCAAAATAACACATTATTCAGCAATAGAAAGACTCAGTTAAAAAAGCATAATGTATATGATGAAGCCACATGTAAATGCAATTACTGACCCCTGGAAGCAAAATATAAATACACAATAAAGACAAGCTTATGATTAGATCTTCAGCTTTAGAGCTATCTGGATATCTATATACATAGATCAGGGGTTGATATACAAAGAACTGAACAAGTTAATGCCCTAGGGTACAAAGAGTAAGTTTGGCAAAACAAAGAGTATTCTAAAGGCAAAGGTGCTAGAAATGTTATTTGCTAAAATACTGTTTACTAGACTATCAATTCTTTGAAGGTAGGGTCTATATTCATCCCTGATCTTAAATTATAACAGCACACTGTTGACCTGAACTAAAACTCTCCACAAGTCAAGGAGGTTAGAGTCATCAGTGTTTTAATACTGAAATGATCAATGTATGCAAAGATACAGCTTATTCTAAAAGTTAGAAATTTAGCTGTGATAGGGAAGACATTAAATATTAATTTTATTTTTTGTCAGATATGAAAATTGAGGCCCTAAAAGTGCTAATATTGGAAATAATGACTTAAAATGAATACACACGACCAATTTGAATGACAGAAATATACCAAAAGCTGCAATGGACCACAGAACTACATAAATATCAGCTTTGTGCTCAAATTATAAATTAAACTAAATAACAAGTTACCTTATACCTAGAATATATTACTTTCTTACACTCAGAACATGTGACTGACAAAACAAAATATAAATGAAATACAAATCACTTAAAAAAAAAAGCAAGATCTATTACCATACTAAAAAAAAAAAGTGCCCAGCTTGCAAAACTGATATACACAAAGAAATGCATGACTATAGTTCAAAAAACATGCAATTTGGGAGACATAAAAAGAATATATTCCCCAACTATGTTTACAGGCCTAAAATTCTAAGATGTCAGAATATATCATCTATTGACTTACTACTAATAATATCAAAAGAAAAAAGTATTGATGTTCTTAGAAACCCATATGTTGTATATATATATATATTTTTTGGAATTTTCTTAACTATAAAGATTAGGAGCTTAAACTATTTCCCTATTTTTAATTGATTTTCACAATCATATGACCTTTTGAATACTTACCAATCAGGAAATAAAATGTAAACAATACAACCAAAACACATCAGTTATCTAAATGAACAATTCCAATTTGCTCTTGTGGTTGGTTCTTTAGTGACACACTGTTGAAAATAATGATTTACAGTTCCTTCAAAGAACCATACTTCTTGCATTATTAAATTCTAAACTACTCTAGAACAAAATTACTTTATCAAGTAAAACAAAACAAAGTATCACTTTTAACAAATTTATGTAATTAGCAGATAAAGACAAAAATGATTCAAGAAAAGGAATTTTACAAGCAAGGTAGCCAAATATATGATCAAATAATACAGGCAGGTAAATACTGGCACTGTTACTGTATCGGTTCAGAAACTAATAAGGACTTAAGTTGTTCCAGATTGTTAGCTATTAATTACTCATATCTTGTGCACAAGGAACATGGGAAAGTGTTTATATATCTATAATTAAGTGTAACTATATCTCTTTGTTTCTGCCTCTGGCCTCAACTGTCACCTTTCCTTTATTTTTCAAGATGAGTCTCCTTCTTCTACCCTTACCTGCTATCCATACCCTTAGAATTTCAATACTCTGATTAAACTTAAGACAACGTGGAGGATTGTTTAGGAAAAAACCCAGAGGATCATATACACTGCCTAATACTAAATGAAATATTTTGGTGCCTAAAGAGGAAACATAAATGTGTAGCTTATTTGTTTTTTGTTTTATTTTTTCCCTGTGCTTTAGAGCTTTGTAGGTTACTTTGGAGTTTCAAAGATTCGAGTTGCCTAAAAACTGGACAAGTGGAACAATATTCTAAATGGGGTTTCTTTTGTTAGTTTTTTAAATTTTATTTTTTAAAAGTTTCATTTATTTATTTATTTATTTATTTATTTATTTATTTATTTAACAGAGAGAGAGAGAGAGAGAGAGAGAGAGAGAGAGAGAGAGAGAACACAAGCAGGGGGAGTGGGAGAGGGAGAAGGAGGCTTCCCACCAAGCAGGGAGCCCGATGTGGTTATCAATCCCAGGACCCTGGGATCATGCCCCAAGCCAAAGGCAGATACCTAATGACTGGGCCACCCATGCCCCTTGTTTTTTTTTTTTTTTTTTTTAATAGAAGTTCTTCTTTTGGGGGCACCTAGGTGGCTCAGTTGGTTGGGCAACTGCCTTCGGTTCAGGTCATGATCCCAGAGACTCAGGTTCGAGCCCTGCATCGGGCTTCCTGCTCGGTGGGAGGCTTGCTTCTCCCTCTCTCACTCCCCTTGCTTGTGTTCTCTCTCGCTGTTTCTCTCTGTCAAGTAAATAAATAAAATCCTTAAGAAAAAAAAAAAAGAAAGTTCTTGTTTTGGGATACCTGGGTAGCTCAGTCGGTTAAGTGTCTGTCTCAGTTCAAGTCATGATCCCAGGGTCCCGGCATCAAGCCCCACATCAGATTCCCTGCTCAGCGGGGAGTCTGCTTCTCCATCTCCCTTTCCTGACTGTTGCTTTCTCTCTCTCTCTCTTAAAATAAAATAAAATAAAATAAATAGAAGTTCTTTTTAAATAAGTAGACAGGTTTTATAAAAGTAACAGTAATAAAAGAAGTTATAAGAATTAGAACCCCAGTCTTTGCTTTCATTGTCAGTACTTGGGGATTATAGTAGAAAACTTGTGGCTACAAGTAAACTGGTCATTAAATAGCTTGTATACATTGCTCTAGTAAATGAAAAACAAATGACATTCTGGTTTTCATTATCAGTTTACTGTGAACATGGTTATAATCTACATCCCCAAAGTCAGGTAAACTAATAGAAACAAGTTTTTTGTTTCTGTGGGTTTAAGATTTTATTCATTTATTTGTGAGAGAGTGACAGAAAGCAAGTACACACACAAGCAGAGGGAGTGGCAGGCAGGCAGAGGGAGAAGCAGGCTCCCTGATGAGCAAGGATTCCCCCCCACACCCCATGTGGGACTCGATCCTAGGACCCTGGGACCATGACCTGAGCTGAAGGCAGAGGCTTAACCAACTGAGCCATCCAGGTGCCCCTAATAAAAGCAAGTTATAAAAGTGATTTAAAAATCAAGCCAAGGACAAGAAGCTTGAATAGTGACAATATATCTCATTCAAGAGATTCTCACCAAAAGAAGTAAAAAGAACTCAGAGATAAGGGAGAGATGATAATAAACAAGAAAGAGGGGCACCTCAGTGGCTCCACTGGTTAGGCATCTGTCTTTGGCTCAGGTCATGATCCTAGGGTCCGGGATCAAGACCTACTGTGGCTCCGAGCTCAGAGGGAGTCTGCTTCTCCCTCTCTCTCTGCCCCTCCCCTTGTTTGTGCCCTCTCTCTCATATAAATAACATCTTTAAAAAAAAAAAATCAAAGAAGAAAAGAGCATTACATATATAATAGTGGCAGGAGGGACATGGGCAAATTATAAGGTTTGAGAAATGAAACAAAGTGCTTAAATAAAAAGCCCATGAGGGGCACCTGTTTGAGCTCAGATGGAAGAGTGCAAACTTGATCTTGGGGTTGTGAGTTCAAGCCCCACGCTGGGCGCAAAGATAACTTAAAAAAAAAAAAAAACCACGAAAAATAAATTTCTCATTATTTTGCCAACATCGTTACTTCTAACATCAGCTAAGCATGGATAGCTCCCCACATCTTCCTTTTCCTTATACACCTGCATCAGTTCTCTAAGCCATGCCTGTTCCTTTTTTTTTCTGAGAGGTGAATCTTTCAAGCAGGGAGTGCATTTGTGTTTCCTGATCCTAAGTGGATCATTTTATTTTAAGAGCAATGATGACCTGAAAAGGCCTATTTGAGCATGAAAAACTGGGAACCATTTAATATATGTTCTCTTAACCTTTTATCTTAGGCTCCTATTCATACTAACAATAAGCACCATTTCCAAGGATCCTCAAAGTTTTGAGAACTACATCAAGTACTATCTTTTACGATGTATTTCATCATGATCAAATAGCCATCTTCCAGCTAAAGTAAAAAACGCAGAGAAGATAAGTAACCGATCCAAAGTCTCACAGGTAGTAGGGTAGCATAGAGGTGACTCAAATCCAGGTGGATCAATTTGAAAGCCAATATGTTACCTTCCATCATGTGACACTGCCTTTTCCACACAGCAAATATGAGTGATGGCAGTGGACAGGAAACTGCAACGAGGTGGCACACACAGGCTAGTATGTACTATTGCTGGCTCTAAGGATTGCTCAGAGCAGCAAGTTTTCCTAGACTTTGGCCATCTGTTAACTGAAAAAAATTATGTCTGAATGATTTTTTGACAGCCTAGCAGCAACTCTGGTATCTTTATACCAGCAGAGCATACTTGCAATCAAACTACTACTAAGAATAAAAGGCATTTAAAAATGAATAAAGAGCTATAAATACACTAAGTTGGAATTTAACAAAAATTAAGTTTGCTCTAAGTTCTCTAGCAAACATTTTCAAAGCATTAGACATACCAAACTTTACGAAAAAGAAACCACACAATTACTAAAAGTAACATTCAAAAGAATTCAGTAACAACTATGCATTTAATCACCCTACAAACACAACTATGAATCAATTTAGTTTTTAACATGCATTTGAATTAATAAGCCCCCTCTTTTTTTTTTTTTTACCTGTACTGTTTTTAACTGTTGGGTCTGTAACACAGAGGGCTGAGTTGTAGTATTAATCAGTTGACTTCCTGGGGTCAATGCTGAGACACCAATGACAGGTTTCACCTCTGGCCTCCCTCCAATGGTAACTACTTTAATTTGCTGCGGTGGTAACTTAGCATCTCCTGACTGGGCCTGAGTTGTAACTTTCTGAGCCTGGGGTAGTTGGCTATGGGGTAGTGCTAAAACAATTGGTGAACCAGACTTGCCCAAAGTTGTTAAAATTAACTTCTGTCCATCTGGTTTAAGGGTCTGATTGCCAAGTTTAAGATCTGATGTCTGTGATACTTTGTTTAAAATAATCTGATTGGCTGATATAGTCACAGGAGTCTGAGCACCAAGTTTTTGAAGGCCACTTGGAAAAGCTGGTTTCACTGTGGTATTAGAATCTGCTTTAGTAATTGTGGTATTCACTGCAACTTGGTTAGTGTGGTTACTGTACACTGTGATTGGTTCCGTGGAAATGGGCGTGGCTGTAGAGTCACCAGTAGAATTTATGTTGACAATTTCTTCCAGTTCTGTCTCCATGGGAATTGGGGATGAAACAATAACAGCCTCAATACTATCATCATCCACTAAAGTTATACCAGTGTCCATTATCTCCTCTGGAAGCAAACTATTCACCTCGGCTGGCACCACCTCCATGATCGTTCTCCTGCTAGAAACTTGATCAGGCGCTGCAATAAAAGTTGAAAATGAATAAATTACTAGTTTTCAAAACAGATTTAGGAATAAAATTATTCCAAAAAAATGCAAGTGACAAAATAATCATTTGTTGCTGATATATAACTGAATGAAGGATATTCCTGATTACTATTTGGCTTAAACCACTTCAACATACTCTCAACCTTCAAGAATCTGAAATACAAGTTATATGGGACACAAAACTAGAAGTAAATATTCTCATTTGCCATGTCTCAATCCAAAAGTATACTGCACTCAAGCAACATAAATCGCATAACTACAGGAAACTCCTTTCCAATGCCCACTCATAAAACTCTTTATGCTTTGACATGTCTGATCACCTTATTTCTTGCCAGATATTTTTCTTCCTATTGACAGACTTGAAAACTGCTGATTCACATAAAGAAAGATTTAAATGTAAACAAATATTGGAAAAGTATCTTCAAATCTCCAGGGAAGCTAGGTCCTAAGATGAGGGTAGTTTGCCATCAACAAAAATCCATTAAATATTCAAATTAATGTTAAAGGAGTTCTAGAATAATCCATCTCAGCAAGTGCAGATTGAATGATTTATTTGGCTCAAGTTTGATCCATTAGTTTCACACACACACAAAAACCTTTATTTGGAAAGAAGATTCTCAAATTCTCTTTAGTCATTTAAAATGTCAAAAAGGGAACCATTTAAAAAGGTGCAAAAGCCAGTCTTATTACAAAAAAAAGTGATGATAATAATAATAATAAAGCAAATTATGAACAAATCAAAACTGTGATGCTTTTAGGCAAAGATTATGCAGAAATTCCAATGGAGACAGTACCGTTATCTTCACATATTAGAGAGTACATCATGTTCACGACTAACTAATGTCATTTGCCATACAACTTCAAAGATCCGTAGAAACCTAATCACAATTCTTTTTCTTCTTCCCTTTTTTTTAAAATACAGAACTGCAATACCCATTCTGAGATAAAGAGTAACACACATGAGCACCAAATTACAATTATTATCATTGACAAATACTAACAGTGCCAAAATGAATCATTACTGAATGCTTGCCATATACCAACGCTGGCATAATTTTTTTAATCTTTTTAAGATTTTATTTATTTATTTGACAGAGAGAGAGATTACAAGTAGGCAGAGAGAGAGGAGGAAGCAGGCTCCCCGCTGAGCAGGGAGCCCAATGCGGGCCTTGATCCCAGGATCCTAAGATCATGACCTGAGCTGAAGGCAGAGGCTTTAACCCACTGAGCCACCCAGGCACCCCAAAGGTGGCATAATTAATCCTCACAGTTCTGAGATAGTATCATTACCACTCCCATTTTACAGCTGAAGAAACATAGGTTAAATAATCTGCCCAAGGTCACATAACTAGTAAATGACAGAGCCCAGACTCAAAATCAAGCTTTATAATACCAAACTTTAAAATCAACACAAAATTACATTTCCTTAAATTTTTATCACTGGTATTTTTAAATGAAGAAAAAACAAGTCTGCTCCTTTACAGTCAATCCTCTACCGTAAAAATCCCACCCCACACAACTACTGATCTGCTCTATCACTACAGTTTTGACTTTCTGCCCATTCTAGAATTTCACATAAATAGAATCAGAAAAGTGAGCTTTTTCCCTGAGCATGTAGAGATTTATCTTTACTCCTTCACTTAGCAGGAGTTCTGTTCCTTTTTATTGCTGAGTAATATTCCATCATACAAATCTACCATGATTTGTTTATCCATTCACCTGTAAATGGACGTTTGGAAATTGTTTCCAATTGGGGGTTCATAAATAACACTGCTATGAACACTCAAATTTAAGCTTGTTATGGATACATATGTTCATATTTTTTAAATAAATACCAAGAACTGGAATTGCTGCATCATAAGGTAAATTTATTTTTAACTTTCCATGAAATTGCCAAACTATTTCCCAACATTTTATTCACCCACTAGCAATGTGCAAGAGTTCCACCTGTTCCACATCCTCGATAACAACTGGTATTGACAGCCACTCTCATGGGTGTGAAATGGTATCTCATTGTGGTTTTCACTTGCAATGCCCAGATGACTAACAACCCTGAGCATTTTTTCATATATGCAGTGTGTTTGTGTATCTTCTTTTGAAAAGTACCTGTTAAATTTTTTTCCCTTTTTTAAAAAAAGACTGGCTTGTCTTCTTACTGAGCTGGGTAAGTTCTTTACGTACACTGTAAAATCATCAGTCACAATAACTTGAAGCTCAAAGGAATTACTAGCATTTGAGATCCCAAAGTACTAGCACTTCTCTACATGCAACTCTTTCTGATCAGGAGAATCCCGACATTTATGGGAATTTAAAGTAGGCATGTAAAAACACCACCAATTATACTTTCAGCAATGGCAACAGTATACAACAACAAAGGGCCTGATCCCCAGTGTCACATTAGCTTCCTCTCCCTACTGCAAACCTTGTCCAAGCCCCATCAGTTTCATCTGGCACACTCCATCCCCCCGCAGCACAAGGCAGGATGATGACTTAGGTGCTAGTATCCAACACAACCATAGAAGTCTGACTCCTTGCACCCGCTGAAGTTCCCCCAGCATATTTGGACGTGTGGGTATGGCCTTGGGTTCCCCCTTAAGGATAGGGAGATCTTTGCCTAACCTCTATTCATCTTTCTCCTTAAAGGACCCGAAGTCAAGGTGCAGGAGGAGGGAAGAGTCAAGTCACAGGAGCTAGTGGTCCGGCAGTACATTTACTTTCAGTTTCAAGTATTCCCAGTTACAACTCAACTAAACAAATTCTAATACACGCCAAATTCTACATCCTCTGATACCATTTCTAGTGTCCTATTTCTGACACCATTACTTAGGGGACTCCTTAACTCAGCAGTTATAGCCACACTGCCTGCCAGCTGGGGCTACGGAATTGGTACAACAACCAAAGCACCATCTGGGCTCTCAGTGCAGACCCTAAAGATCCACTGAGAGGTACATCACAGGAAGACTTACTGCCCTTGTCCCTGCCACCCCTGCCCACCACTTGAGTGAGAGCATTCACTCCCAGATGCCGGAGTCTTTTCATATGCTCTAACCTAACCCACAAGGCTGTCATCTTCCTCTTTCAGAAAGCCATGTCTCTGTCAGAACTCCATTTACATGGCCCAAGCTTACCAAGAACCATGAGGGATCTGAGATTTTAGGCCCTCTTTGTAAGCTAACAAAATATCCTGTTACCATTTCACAGATACTAGCAGACCACACTGCAGTCCTAGGTAGAGACACAGGACTTATTACAGCACAGCAAGGAACACGAGCATCATGTGGGTGTGAGTTCTTCTGGCTGCCTGCAAGTCCCACAGAGTAGACACGGAGAGGCCCACGTAGATGCTGTGCAGGCAGGGGGTTTGTATCACAACTCATAATGCTGAGCTCAGAGAACCTGAGTTCACTTATAATGGGCTGAAGCAAACCTGCCCTTCTGTCCACAGGAAGATATTATCTTTATTATGCTGCACAACAAGCAAATCTGCCCTTAGCTACAGCAGGAATCACTGTATCTACCATTCAAGGCTGTATGCCATACAAACATCCTAGAAATGATTAGTTAAAAGGACAGTCACTCGCTCACTTGCAAAGACCAATGGAAAACTTCTCTCTCAACCGGTATCTCTGTACTTATCTCAGCAATGTTTTATAATTCAAGTGTACAGGTCTTGTACATAAAGTGATCCCTAAGCATTATATGTTTTTTGATGCCTTGCGAATGGTCTTTTTTCCCTCACTTTCCAATCGTTTGCTGCTAGTATATACAAATACAACCGAGTTTTTTTTCATATTGTTCATGTAGCCCACCACCTAGGTAAACTCATTTACTGATTTTAGTAGTTTTTTGATATAAGTTCCTTAGGATACTCTACAAACACAATCCATATAGTCTGAATATAATGTCTCTATTTTTTCTTTTCCAATTAGCATGTCTTCTATTTCTTTTCCTTGCCTTTCTATGCTGGCTGGGATGCCCAGGAAAATGTTGAATAAAAGTGGTAAGAGCAGACATCTTTGCCTTGTTTCCAATCTTACTTGTTAGCTGTGGGTTTTTCGTAAATTCCCTTTACCAGGTTGAGGAAACTTACTTATATTCTAGTTTGCAAAGTTGGGTGGGTTTTTTCCCCCAATCATAAATGGATATTTCTATCATATGCTTTTTCTGCAACTATTGAGATACGCACAACAAGGCTTTTCTCTTTTAGCCTTTGAATTATATTGATTTTTTTATTAAGCCAATTCTGCATTCCTGAAATAAGCCCTACTCAGTCATGATGTATGATACTTTGTATATAGTCCTGAATATTCTATTTCCTAATACATTTTTTAAAAGATTTTATTTATTTATATGACAGAGAGAAACACACCCAGAGAGGGAACACAGCAGAGGGACTGAGAGATAGAGAAGCAGGCTTCCCACCGAACAGAGAGCCCGATGTGGGACTCGATCCCGGGTCTCCGGCATCATGAACCAAGCCGAAAGCAGTCGCTTAACCAACTGAGCCACCCAGGCGCCCCTATTTCCTAATATTTTGTTAAGCCTTTTTGTCTACATTCATGAAGGATATCAGTCTGTAGTTCTTTATCTTATAGTGGCTGTCTGGGGATAAGGCTAGACTAATAAAATGTGTTGGGGCATGCTGCCTCCTCCTCAATTTTCAGGAAAAGTCAGTGTAGAACTGTTACTATTTCTTCCTGAACTGTTTGTCAGAACTCACCAATGAAGCCACGTAGACATAAAACTTTCTTGTTTTTAACTATAAGTTCAGTGTCTTTAATAGATGTAGAGTTGTTCAGGTTATTCAGAGACCTTTGATATTTGACAGTTTGTGTCCTCCAAGGAATTTGTCTATTTCCTCTAAGTTGCCAAATTTATTAGCACTAAGTTATACATAATATATTTTTTTAAGATTTTATTTATTTATTTGACGGAGAGAAACACAGCTGGAGAGGGAACACAGCAGAGGGACTGAGAGAGGGAGAAGCAGGCTTCCCGCCGAAAGCCTGATGTGGGGTTCAATCCTGGGTCTCCAGGATCATGACCTGAGCTGAAGGCAGTTGCTTAACCAACTGAGCCACCCAGGTGCCCCCATAATGTTCTTTTATATTAATGTCTGTAGAAATGTCAACTCTTCATTCTTCATTTTGGTAATTTGTTTTCTCCTTTTTTTATCAGTGTGCCTGGAGATTTATCAATTTTATTGATCTTTTCAAAGAACCACTTTGGCTTCACTGATTTTCTCAATTCTTTCTCCACTTTTTATTTAATTGATTCTTATCTTTATCTCCTTCCTTCTGCTAGCTTTACATTTAATTTGTTCTTCTAGAAGCTTAAGATAGAAACACCCATCAGAGTTCAGTAAACAGTAGTCCACAGAACAATCAGGAGCATAGTCTGTTAACTGCTCTCCAGCTAAGAATGGTTTTTACATTTTTAAATAGTTGAGGGGGAAAAAAAAGTATATACATAAACATATACCAAATTTACATGGCCTCCAAAGCCTAAAATATTTGCTATCTGGCTCTTTCCAGAAAAAAAAGTATGTTTAAAACCGTCAGTTTAGATCATTGATTTTAAACCTTTCTTCTTTCCTAAAATAAATACTTAACTCTACAGGAGCACCTGGGTGGCTCAGTCATTAAGCGTCTGACTTTGGCTCAGGTCATGATCCCAGAGTCCCAGGATCTAGCCCCACATTGGGCTCTCTGCTTGAAAGGAAGCCTGCTTTCTCCCTCTCTCACTCCCTTTGCTTGTGTTCCCTCTCTAGCTGTGTTTCTCGCTGTGGAATAAACAACTAAAATCTTAAAAAAAAAAAATTAACCCAAACCTCTAGCTGCATTCTACTAATGTCATTTTGTTTTCAACTTATTATCATGTTTCAAATGTTTTCTAATATTCCTTGTGATTTTGTCTTTGATACACAGAAAGATAAAGAAATGTGCTATTTGAGGATTTCCTATCTTATTACTGATTTCTAATTTATTCCTGCTATTGTCAAAAAATGTAATATTCCACAACATTTTCATTATTTGAAATTTGAGATTTGTTTCATGGTTTAGTATATGGTCTAGCTTAGTGAACACTGCATGTGCATCTGAAAAGAACATGTATTCTACAGTTGTTGGAGTAGTATTCTACAAATGTCAATTACATCAACTTGGTTGATAGTGTAGTTCTATCTTCTACATTATTACCTTTTCTTCTATCAATTACTGAGAAAGGCTATTAAAAATCCCTAAATACGATTGTGGATTTGTCTATTTCTCTCCATCTGTGCATTTTTTGCTTCAAATATTTTGAAGCTTGCTATTCAGAATAACATGTCTTTATTTGTCCTGTTAAAGAAAGACTGGGAAATGGGGCACCTGGGTCAGTCATTAAGCATCTGCCTTCAGCTCAGGTCACGATCCCGGAGTCCTGGGATCAAGCCCCATATCGGACTCCCTGTTCAGCAGGAAACCTGCTTCTCCTTATCCCACTCCCCCTGTTTGTGTTCCCTCTTTCTCTGTCTATCTCTCTGTCAAATAAATACATAAAATCTTAAAAAAATATATTAGGAATTACAGGCCCAGAGTCTCCCTTGAACTAGGAGTAAAGTTCAAACTTCTAATAAGAAAAGATCTATCAGTTTGGCCAGTCTCTATGTAGTACTGGGCTGTGCAGAATTCTGGAGCCAGCACACCTGAAAGGCACTGAGCAGACTATGATACTTGCTTTATGATTAGACATCTATATCTGTTTCAGTCAGGGCCACATGCAAGGCATGGTGGCTTGTGCTAAAAGAAACTTTCAAAAGGAGCTGTGGGCATGGCAGGAAAGGGTTTGGCCATGCAGCTACATGAATCATCACTCTAATTTTATCCCTCAGGAATGGAAGATATGTACTAGCACATGCAACCTCATCATCACTGTGTTGAGGACCACTCCAAGAAAAGACAGGATTTTCACAAGCCAGTAGGACTCAAGAGCTTTACTTTACCTCATCTTTACACGGGTTACCTGGCAAGGTAATGGTAAGAAAGAAGACAGAACATACAATGTAGTCCCCAAGCCTCCAGTATTTTTTGCTCATAAAGCAAAGTTCTAAAGGCAAAGTATGATTCTGGATATCAATACATTGAGTTTTCCTCCTCACAGCTGAACATGTTTGAATGGTTTAAGTCTATTGAGTGTCAAAGATTCACTGACTTCAGAAAATCTAATGATTTCTATATTTATCTCAACTGTATTATATTTTAAGATCTATGTAAAATAGCACCCCCACTCTCATCTCCACTGCCCTAAGCATTCTATCACATTACCCTGGTATTTCCATGATAGTACCTATCACAATCAGAAAATATCTTTGCTTATAGTCTGATTTTTCCTGCCTTACATCTTTAGAATGCAAACTCCACAAGGACTGGGACTTGTCTGTCTTCATCACTAGATCCCCTATTTCTAATGCCTAGAACATAGCTGCCAAATAACCTCCAATACAAATTCAAAGAATGAATAATTAATCATGGGGAAGGGACATCATCTAAAATTCTAGCATTATTTACCAAACCAACCATTATTTACCAAGATAACTGGATTGTCTATTTGATCAACACAGGTTTATATAATGCTCTGAGACTTCACAATACTTCACATAAAATAAACTCACAAGACACAAACTGAGAAACTCCTTTTCAAGTAAATTTTCAAATAGTCGAAATTAGCCTTTAACCAATACTCTCTGCAATTACATTCCATCTTAAATTGACAAGGTTCTCTTAATTTTTAACTAGTTTATGGTTTTTATCAGTCATTTAATTAACAAATACTTATTACTTCCCAACTCTGTGAAGGATATTATGGCTAATTGAACAAAGACCTTGACCTGACAAAGCTTAGAAGTCAACAGAAGAATGGCATGGTCACAGTTATACTTTGGAAGGATTAACTTCATCTAGGTGTTTTACTGGAGTGGAGGCAGAGAGACCAGTTAGTCAGAAGACTACTCAGTGATTTGTTCAAGATAGAAATAAATGGGGGCGCCTGGGTGGCTCAGTTGGTTAAGCGACTGCCTTCCGCTCAGGTCATGATCCTGGAGACCCGGGATCGGATAGAGCCCCACATCTGGCTCCCTGCTCGGCGGGAAGCCTGCTTCTCCCTCTCTCACTCCCCCTGCTTGTGTTCCCTCTCTGCCTGTGTTTCTCTCTGTCAAATAAATAAAACCTTAAAAAAAAAAAAAAGAGAGAGAGAGAGAGAGAGATAAATGGAGGGTCTGACTTAGGACAGTGATTTAAAATAAGTAAGTATAAAATTAAAAAAAAAAACAATGTAAGATAGAAATGGCAAATGCTCTATGCTTCTAAGTCTCTTAAGAGTTCCACATGGAATATTGTATCAGTGCTAAAACACTTACTTTCTTAATTACAGGTGAAGGACAACCAGGGAGAACAAATGTTTTCATTCTTTTTTTTTTTTTTAAATGTTCCATTCTTGCCTATAACATTATGAAGTGGTGACCTATCACCATATTACACATGAGTGAGTAATCTATCAGATTAGACAGAAATATCTGAGTGTTTAAGAACTATACTTTTGTACCTAGAGCTTACCACCAGACTAACTGGTTAACTACACCATTTGGATTTTAGCTCTGATTTCTAAAATCAAATGTTGACAACTCAAAAACTTAGTACATAACTACATTTCTCAAACTACACTGGGACACTGGACTATAAGCCATGAGTCCTGAGGAAGATTTGAAAAATTTGTATTTTCATTTTGATAATATGTTTTAAAGTTATTCTGGATCATCTGAATAACTACCTCATATCCACAATCAATGGTACAAGAACTAGGATGGGTTAAAAAAAAAAAAAGAAAAAAAGGCACAGAAGGGTCTTATAAGGTAAATGATATATTTATGCCAAGTGAGAGCCAAACCATCTGTGAGTTAAGAAGGAAAGCTCTGCAGCATTCAAATGCACAAAAGTGATGTAGGAATTGGATTATCATAGGATATTGCACCTTGCCAAGGCAGGCAATAGTATATTTACTATGCAAAGAGTTTGTTTCAGCAAAGTGACATCATCCATTAACCTAAATTTAATTTGTTTTACTGCCTTTATAGTTTTGTTTATATTTCATTTATAAGTCTACTTGTGTTTTATAGCTACATAAAAGCAATAAACATAAGGAATTTATATTCACATATGTCTAAAATTAAATATTTTAATAAAACTATTTAGGCCAATATAAGGATCCTCAATACTTTTTTCCCTTTAAAGAGGGGACTGTATATATTATTCAAGCTCAAGACTAACATGGTGGACAAAACATGGGGATTCAAATCAGAAAGATCCATTTTTGGATGTTGGCTCTTCTAGTTGTTTAACACGTAACCCTAAACGGTACTCTCACTAAGCCTCCGTTTACTTGCAGGGTTACTATGAAAATAGTTATGTTGTATACTAGAACTCGAATGAAAATTCTTTTCCTCTTTCCCCATCTAAATTAAATTAGTTTTTTTATGGCATTAGACAATCTATCAAACAACAGGGCTTAAGATCTTGTCATCTTTGATGTCTCTCCATGGAAATATTAATCTGGCACATACCAGATTACACCTTCACAATGTCTCCTTCCCACTGCAACCAAGAATTTCCAAATCTCCAAAGTTTGAAACCTGGTATGGTACTTTTACCTCTATCTCCTCTAACCTACAACACATTTTCCATAAAAGTCACAGAATTTAACTCCCTTGAGTGGATCTCTGAGGCTGTCACTCTCCTGTTTTTGAAAATTTTCTGTAACTCTCAAGGCCTTCTGCATTAAAGCTCTCCCAACCCATCCTTCCAACATTCCCTCCCAACTCCTAAACTCAAAGTTTCTTGAGGTAATGATACTGAGGTGTGCCTTATCCCTAGCCACAGTATGTGACACATAAGAAATAACCAATAGTGACACTTAAAATAAATAATAAAAATCTATAAAGCTTCTCTTCCCCAGAAAAGACACTAGACTGCCTTC
The DNA here is from genome assembly GCA_004023965.1 of Spilogale gracilis. Taxonomy (NCBI): domain Eukaryota; kingdom Metazoa; phylum Chordata; class Mammalia; order Carnivora; family Mephitidae; genus Spilogale; species Spilogale gracilis. The sequence goes on along the minus strand of PITA01005217.1, from coordinate 26,810 downwards.
ATTGGCATAACCCTTCCTTCATTTCTTTCTAACACACTTCTAATTATTAATAGATAATTGTTTTAACCATAACAATCTGAAAAACGGCCTTTAAAGACAATCACAAAGAATCACAAAAAAAGACAATAGTCCTCTGTGATTAAAAAAAAAAAAAGCCAAAGGAAAAGCATTTTAGCTCCCTCTTTATTTTAATTACTTTTTAAATTCTGAGTTTTACTACTAACTTAGAAGCTAGCTGACATGTACCAAATAATTGCAACATAAAAGCTATAAGAAAAATCAGAACCAAATCCCTATTGGATAATACAAGAACATCAGACAAATGTTTAACAAAATAGTCATTAACTAAAGCTTCTGAGTACCTCTGCAGTTACTTCCCCTAAAATTTTTTTGGTCCCTTATTCTCCTAATGAGTGAAAGCCAAATGTCTAAATTACATATACACATAATACTTCTCCTCTGAATACATAATGTATGATGTTGTATGTCATTCTATATGACATCATCTCTTTGTAGGAAACACGGATAAGGGAAATTATGCTAATCATAAACATTACCAGTGGGCATTTCTTAAATATTCACCTCTATGTTCAGGCTCACATACTCAATGTCACTAATCCAACCTTCCAATACAAAAGCTGGAAAAACCCAGAGGGCCCCAAATTAATGTCTAAAAATTTGACTCATATGTAACTTTTCAATAACACCACTGTTGTGTGCAAGCAGACAGACCTGCTGAGGGATCTGTAGTACAATCTAAAACATACATGGATCTTTAGGTAACCAAACAAAATTAAACTATGGCCATAAAGTATGGTCATAAAGTCAATCAATCCAATGCTCCAGCTCTTTAAACAAAGAGCTAACAAGTCCAGTATTCCAAATAAAACAGGTCGCAATTCATATCTGTCAACTTAGTGTCCACATATCAAGTGCGAGAATCTATCCATCACAACTTCCTTTACAATGAAGGTAAAACTTGGAAGGCAAAATAGCTGCATTTCACTTGGATTATAAAGTCTACATACTGCAAAATATTCCATAACTTTAGTCTCCAAATTCATGAAATGGATTGGGGGGGCGGGGAATAACATGGATATAAAATATGACCGACAGTATCTCAACTGTTATTTGCCAAACGGCAGGGGCAAACGGGTCACTCTATGGATGGCAGAGCCATAAAAGAAAAACATTTTTAGTTGTTACAAAACTGGTCCATATGCTCAAAAAATGGGAGCATCCACACACCGACAAGTTATGGACTATGATCTGAAACACAGAGCTTAAATGCAGAAAAAAATGCCTACGCTCTGCCTCTCTAAAGAAACATACAACCCTATAAACTGAACATCATCAAACCAACACCCGCCACAGTGGATGTTTTAAATATTAAGTCAGGAAATCATGATAAGTGCTAGCGGTTCCTCTAGGCCTCAGCAGCAGCCTTAGGTATAAGAGCAAACTCGAGCCCTCTTAACACTCATAGAATAATGTTGATGTCATTACGAGGCTACTGATTCTTTGCACTCTGGACTAGTCATTCCTTGATCCACAACGCAGTTCCTCCCCTCCCCACCACCCCTCTGGATAAAAGAGATCTTAGCGCAGAGAAGCCCTCGGATACCCCCTTCTCCTCTACCTCCAGCGGCTGCCGCTTTCTCCTCCCTCCGGCTCCGAGGTGGGGGCTCCAAAAGGTCCCGGGCAATTCCGAGCCCGGGCGGTGCTTGTTTTGCCTGTGCACGGTAGCTCCGGCCAGCCGCTTCCTTGCCCAGTTTGCCCGAGCTGGAGTGCTACAGGGGACCGGGGGGCCGGGGAGGGAGCCCGGGTGGCAACGCCGCCGCTGCCGCCGCCTCTGGTATGTCAGGGGCCGGGATTGTATTTCGAAAGATCCGCCATTTTCACCTCGTCATCACCATCACAGCTCAGCAGCTTCCCCAACAGCCCCAGCCCCGGCCGCTGCCGCCGCCGCCGCCGCCAGTAACCTCCCCCTTCCTCCTCCTCCCCTCCGCGGCCCTCCCCTCCGGAGAGGCGCACACCCACATATCCGGGGAAACCTCCCGCCCGACCCGCCAACCTTCAAATGCACAGGGAGATACAAACGCACACACAGCCCACGCCGAGACCTTTCACCCCCACAGCGAAAAATGGTGCTTCTGCGGGCCCGGCAGCTACGCGAAAGGAAGTCACTCTACCTGCCGAGTCCCAAGTGCGGCATATTTTTGTTTTGAAGAGCAAAAGCCACACAGAAGGAGGTGTAAGGGCAATAAAGAACCCAAACTCTTTCATTTTCAGAAAAGCAACTTGAGACAAGGATGATGGAATGCGTTTTATTCACTCTGCTCATTTCAGATACTAAAAACATTTGATAAAGACCTTTAATGTCATTCACCAGCTCTGCCGTTTTCCTCTACTGTCAGCACCACTTTGACAGAAGGATCCATTGATCCATTTCCGTATGCAAGTCTGCTCTCCCCGACACATTTGTAAATTACAGGCACTGATCCTCAGGCTGATGATGTGCTCAAAACTAGATGTGGTCTAGTTCTAAAAATAAAGTTCTGAACTGTTTTCCTCTCCACTTAATTTCATCTGATCATTTCTGTCACTGTGACTTCCAAGTTGTCATTGGTTTAAGATGCCAAAACTAGGTTTAAAATGTATTGATCCCATTCATGAATGAACAATTGCTAACATACAGAAAATACACCTTTAAACTAAAGTTACTTGCCAAATGTTTTTAAGATCTGTCACCAAATGAAAAAAGAATCTACCACAGATATATTTGTTCAATATAGCTTGCTTTTGAATAAGACCTCATTTTTCCCACCAGCTACTCTCATCATTCGGTTTAATAACTGGAAAAGAACATAAGCCTTTTTTTTTTAAAACCATCTAAGAAAGCTTCAAGGCTTGCGACAAGACCAGAATTAAAAAACAAAAACAAAAAACCCAAAGCGGTTATCTTTGTTAATTTCAGAAAGTTTTGGAATCGCATTCAAAAGCTGAATTCTAAATCCACCACTGAACTACAAGAGAAACTCGGAAAGACCTACCTGCAATGATCAAATTGAATTTCAAGGCTGAGAACAGGGCCTCTACTGTCTTTTTAAAAAGTTGGTCTAAGAAGAGTGAGGTGGAAGTTAAAAAGCCATTTCATTTCCTTACCTTTCTTGAATGACAACTCCATGTAAAAGTCAGTAGATTCAGGCTTTAAACAAATGCTGTCTACCACCCAGTCCAATCGTTCTTTATCTATGCAGCCTGCTGGAGCCCGAGAGTCTTGAGTCTTCCCAGTTTCTTCATTTTTAAACTTTATTCCCCCTCCTCGCCCCCGCCAGCCCCATCCATCCGCACTCTGCTTGGTGTTTACCGTTGCGTGGCCGAGCTAAGTCCCGGCCCGCTCCCCTTTCCCCGTGCACCTCGGGGACATTATGACATTTAGATGGTGGGCTTCGCGAGGAAAACGGACGCACACGAAGAGAGCATACAAAGGCGCGTAGGAAGAACGGGGCGGCGGGCAGCAAGGAAAGGAAGGGCTGGTACAAAATGACACAGCAGCAAAACCGGTTCCCAGAAACCCAGGGCCGACAGAGTCGGCTTCTCTGGCCACGCAAGGTGCGTGTCAACAGCCGCCGGAACCCTTCCTCTCCACTGCCGGGAAGAGCGGGCGGCCGGCCCAGTGCCGGCCCCGCCGTGTGACAGCCGCCCTCCCGAGTGCGGGCGGGAAGAGGCCGAGCCGGGAGGATCCTCCCGCCCCCTGCAGCCCGAGGAAGAGGCGCGGCGGCCCCCAATCCGCAGGTTCCCGCTTTCCGCCACGACCCACCAGCCCGGGCTCCCAGAAGGGGCGGTCCGGCGCCCTCCGCCCGCACCACCACCCGCAGCCGGGGCCGGCGTCCCCTTCCCGCCTGCCCGCCCAGATGTCCCCACCCCCGGGGCTGACACTCACCAAAGCCGGCGGCGCCGCCGCCTGCTCCTAGCGCCGCGCTCCCTAGGCTCCCAGCAGCAGCGGCGGCGGCGGCGCCTCCGAGACACAGACCCGGGTTTGTTCAAAATCACGCGCCCAGCGCCATTCCACCGCCGCATCCCATAATACGCTGGGCCCTCCCCGCCCGCGCGCCCCTCTCCGCCCGCCCCTCTCTTCCACCGGCCCCGCCTTCCCGGCTGGCTTCCTTCACCCCGCCCCTTCCGCGGCGCCTCGCCCCTTGGCAACCCGAGCCTCGCGTCATTCCGCAAGGCGCGAGAGTACGCTCCAGCTCCACGTGACTCTTAGTGGGCGCTAGATCAGAGCTTTCGTAGGGAAAGTTCCATCTGGCCGAAGCTGGGAGGGGTAAGCCGGGTTGTGCCTGCAGTTGAGAGAGAGTGCGTCATCTTCTAGCGTTCCTTTTTGGGACGTTAATACTGTGGGTGAGACTTCCAGCAACTGCCACTGTTTGATGTGCTTGCGTAATCAATATTTACAAACGCCCTCTCTTTGTTTTTTGGCATTGATTTTGCAGGGATCTCTAAAGAGTCCCTGGGAGACCACGCAGAGTTAAACTTATTTTGAAAGGGACTTTTTGTAACTTGTAGCTAAGACTAACACAATCAGAATTATTTGCATTTAATCACCTTTTCCTTCCTTTGTTCTTCCCGCTGTCCTTATTATAAAATAAAAGATAACCAAATGTGGAGTCGGATCAACAGGCACTCAGTTAATAACTGCTCTGTGAGACAAGAACTACACAGATGAAACAAAAAATACTAAAGATGGCAATGTCAAATAGTGTAGTACAATCTATAATTGCCAAGGGTGCAGGGAGGGCATACAAGTCAAGGTGAGAGTCTACGGCCAGGGACCCTAATGGAACGGATGAGACTTATGTTGTAGTGGGAGTATATTGCTTTGGAATCAAGCAGTCCTGGTTTTAAATTCTGGCATCTCACACATTAGTGTATAGCGATTTATCAAGTTCCTTTTCCCATCTACAAAGTAAAAATCCCAAGATTTTGAGGGTTAAATGAAGTGAGAGGTGTCCAGCAGCTACACAGCCCCCACCTCAAATGTTAGTTCTTGTTCTGCAAAAACCAACACCACCCGTATCTCCATGGCAAACTCAATGGCAAGGCAAGTGGCATGAAATTAGAAAAGGCATGGAAGCCAGAGGGTCTGTGGCCTGTGCAAGGAAAGGGAGAAGAATGAAAGATACACAGGCTTTGTTGGGGATCAGTAGGTCAGTCCAGTTTATGAGGAGTCTTGAGAGCTAGTGGACACGGCAGTACCATGGACACTTCCAGAGGGAAGAGGTGTGTTGAGATGGGGTATCAAACCTTGGCTGGATTCTAGGGAAACTATCCCCAAAAGGGAGAAATTTTCTCAGTTTATTCCACAAGGTTAGCATAACCCTAATACCAAAACCCAAGAAAGACAATACTGAAAGAAAGAGAGGAATTCTTCTCTTCTATGACTTGGTTGCAAAGAAAATTGAGTATTAAAATATCAAAAACAGTGGTGTGGTAATAAAAAGAATTCATACCATGACAAAGCACATTTATTCCAAGAATGGTGGTTTAACACTAAGAAATCTCAGGTAATTTATTAAAGGAGAAAAGCCAAATGATATTCTCTAGGGATGCACTGTATAATATTCAACAGCCATTTCTGAAATTTAAAAATTCACAGTAAACTAGAAATAAAAGAACATTTCTTTTCTTTCTTTCTTTTTTTAAAAAAGATTTTATTTATTTGACAGAGAGAAACACAGCCCGAGAGGGAACACAAGCAGTGGGAGTGAGAGAGGGAGAAGCAGGCTTCAGGCTGAGCAGGAAGCCTGATGTGGGACTCGATCCCGGGTCTCCGGGATCATGACCTGAGCCGAAGGCAGTTGCTTAACCAACTGAGCCACCCAGGCGCCCCTCTTTTCTTTTTTAAGATTTTATTTATTTGACAGTGACAGCGAGAGATGGAATATAAGCACAGGGAGTGGGAGAGGGAGAAGCCAACTTCCTGCTGAGCAGGGAGCCCCATGCTGTACCATCCCAGGACCCTGGGATCATGGTCTGAGCCAAAGGCAGACACCTAACGACTTGGCCACCCAGGAACCCCTAAAAGAACATTTCTTTAAATGGATCATGATTATCATCAGAAAACAACAGTACAACAGTAACATCATACCTTAGAGTGAAATGAGGGAAGCATCCACATTAAAGTCAGGGGCTCAACAAAAATGTAGGGCTATTGCAGTTATTATTTAACATTTTCTAGGGGGTCCTAGCTAAATGTAATTTTATTTAAAGATTTTATTTATTTATTTGATACACAGAAAGAGAGATCACAAGTAGGCAGAGTGGGACTCAGAAGGAGAGGAAGAAGCAGGCTCCCCACTGAGCAGATAGCCAGATGCAGGACTTGATCCCAGGACCCTGGGATCATGACCTGAGCGAAGGTAGACGCTTAACCAACTGAGCTCCCAGGCGCCCCGCTAAATGTAATAAGGAAGAAGAAAATAGAGGTTTAAATATTGCAAAGAAGAAAGTAAATGGTTCTTATTAAAAATAATCATAAAGGGACATCTGGATGGTTCAGTCGGCTAAGCGCCTGTCTTTGGCTCAGGTCATGATCCCAGTATCCTGGGATAGAGCCCCTAATTGGACTTTCTCTCCCTTCTCAGCTGGGAGTCTGCATCTCCCTCTCCGTCTGCCCATCCCCCTTGCTCCTGTGCACATGCTCTCTCTCTCTCACATAAATAAATAAAATCTTTTAAAAAAAATCATAAAGAGGTGTGCTTGGGTGGCTCAGTCGGTTAAGCATCTGACTCTTGATTTTGGGTCAAATCATGATCTCAGGGTTGTGAGACTGAGCCCCACCTCAGGCTCCCCACTGGGCATGGAGTCTGCCTAAGATTCTTTTTCTCCATTTCCCCTTCCCTCCCCACACACCTCTCCCAGTCTAAATAAATAAAGAAATCACAAAGAGCTCATTGTTGGGGTTAATTGCTTAGCCTCTGGAGCCAGAATACCTGGGTCCAAATTCTGGCCCTGCCATTTAGTAGCTGCATGACCTTGGGCAAGTTACTTTCTACCTCTGTCTCAGTTTCCTTATCTGTAAATTGAGAATAGTGCAGACATCATAAGGTTGTTGTGAAGATTACTAAGAAAAAATATATAAAACAATTTGAACAGTGCCTGGCATTTGGTAAATGATCAATGGCCAAAAACCATTAATAATCAAAGCTATATTACAGAGTAAAATATAACTTAATCTTTTACCTTTTCAAGGACGTGGAGAAAGGGGAACCCTCCTACACTGTTGATGGGAATGCAAGCTGGTGCAGCCACTCTGAAAACGGCATGGAGCTTCCTCAAAAAGTTGAAAATAGAGCTACCTTACAGCCCAGTAATTGCACTACTGGGTATTTACCCCAAAGATACAAATGTAGTGATCTGAAGGGGAACCTGCACACCAATGTGCATAGCAACAATGTCCACAATAGCTAAACTATGGAAAGAGCCCAGTTGTCCATTGACAGAAGAATGGATAAAGAAGATGTGGTAGGGGAGCCCGGGTGGCTCAGTTGGTTAAGCAACTGCCTTCGGCTCAGGTCATGATCCCAGGAAATCTGCCTCTCTCTCTCTCATTCCCCCTGCTTGTGTTCCCTCTCTCGCTGTGTTTCTCTCTGTCAAATAAATAAATAAAATCTTTAAAAAAAAAAAAGATGTGATACACACACACACACACACACACACACACACACACACAATGGAATACTACTCAGCTATCAAAAATGAAATCTTGCCATTTGCAACAAAGTGGATGGAACTAGAGGGTATTATACTAAGCAAAATAAGTCAATCAGAGAAAGACAATTATCAAATGATCTCACTGGTATGTGGAATTTAAGAAACAAGGCAGAGGATCATAGGGGAGGGGAGAGAAAAATGAAAAAAGATGAAACCAGAGAGGAAGATAAACCACTGGAGACTCTCAATCTCCAGGAAATCAACTGAGGGTTGCTGGAGGGAAGGGGGTAGGAAGGATGGGGTGGCTTGGTGATGGACATTGGGGAAGGTGTGTGTTGTGGTGGGCACTATGTATTGTATAAGGCTGATGAGTCATGGACCTGTATCTCTGAAACAAATAATACACTACATGTTGATAATAAAAAAATAAAGACTCTAAACTTAAAGAAAAACAACAACAAAGAAAGCATTTTAGCTCATAAGAATCACTGCTATTCAAACATTTCCATTTCAAAAAAGAATCTTTGCTTTATATCTGCCTGAAGGCTTTTACAGATAAACTGAAAACATTTACTCTGCAAATATTTGTTGATTATCTAGTGGATCCCAAGCACTGTGAAAGGTACTGGGAATAAAGTGGCAAACAAGATGAAGCAGCTCTGTCCAATGGAACGTTCCCCAATGGTGGAACTGTTCTATACTCACACTATCTGATACAGTAGACATCTGAAATGTGGCTACTGCAGCTAAGAAATTGACTTTTTCATTTTATTTAATTATCCTCAATTAAAATTTAAATTTAAATAGCCATGTGTGGCTGATGACTATATACTGGACAGCACAGTTCTAGCAGAAATGACAGGCAATAAACAGATAGAAAATTAGACCTTTCTAAATAAATAAAGGAGGTTTCTGAGGAAAATAACAGTACAGAAAAGGAAAAGATAGTGGTATAGGGGCATCTGGCTGGCTCAGTCAATATAGCACCCTCCTCTCCCACTTCCAATTCAAATATGACCCAAATTGAAACATGAATACTTGGGAATGAGCAGACAGACACAGTGGGCACTACAGGATGTGAATGGAGCCTCAAGTTATAGTGGGTCTAGAGATAGAGAGAAAGGGAAGATCATCAGAACATACTGGATAATGGAAAGAGTATAGTCTGAGAAGATCCATGGTCCTTCAAGTGGGACCACAGTACCTGCCCTGGTACCATTCTTAAAAGGACCTTCTGAGACACACAAATGGCCAACAGACACATGAAAAGAAGCTCAACATCACTAATCATTGGGAAAATGCAAATCAAAACTACAGTGAGACCTTATACCTGTCAGGATGGCTAAAATCAAAAAGACAAGAAATACCAAGTGTTGGTGAGGAAATGGAGAAAAAGGAACCCCCATGCACTGCTGATGGGAACGCAAATTGGTGTAGCCACTGTGGAAAACAGTACAGATGTTCCTCAAAAAATTAAAAAATATAATGACCATTATGATTGGTATTTACCCAAAGAAAACAAAAATGTTAATTCAAAAAGATAAATGCACCTCTATGTTTATTGCAGCATTACTTAAAATAGACAACATATGGAAGCACCCCAAGTGTTCACTGATAGATGAATGGCTAAAGATGTGGAATGAATATATATATATATGTGTGTGTATATATATATATAATGGAATATAATGGAGTCTTATTCAGCTGTAAAAAAGAATGAGATCTTGCCATTTGCAACAACATGGAAGGACCTAGAGGATATAATGCTAAGTGAAAGAAGTCAGACAGAGAAAGACAAATAGCATAGGACTTCATTCATATGTGAAAATTAAGAAACAAGACAAATAAAAAAAAGATACAAACTAAAGACTTAAATACAGAGAACAACCTGGTGGTTGCTACAGGGGAGGTGGTGGGGGGATGGGTGAAATACATGATTGGGTTTAAGAGTACACTTACCATAATGAGCACTGAGTAATGTGAAGAATTGTTGAATCACTGTATTGTACACCTAAACCTAATATAATGCCATATGTTAATTATACTTCAGTTAAAAATATAATAATGAGATAAATTGTCAAAAAAAAAAAACCCAAAAGGGCTTGCTGGTCATACAAACAAAGAGGAGCTTTAAGGAAGCAGAACAGTTGCACTGAAACTTCTTTTCCTTTGACGGTGACATCAGCCTTTGACACTGCCAGAGAAGACAGAAGAATTTTCTTAAACCATAAATTAAAAAAATATATATAAGTACATAAATAAAAGCCCTAAGAAGACTAAATTTAACACACACACACACACAAGACTATTGAACAAAAAGCATTTTATTCCCTTTTTATTTATTTATTTTTTTAAGATTTTATTTATTAACAGAGAGAGAGAGATCACAAGTAGGCAGAGAGGCAGGCAGAGAGAGGAGGAAGCAGGCTCCCTGCTGAGCAGAGAGCCTGATGCAGGCCTAGATCCCAGGACCCTGAGATCATGACCTGAGCCGAAGGCAGAGGCTTTAACCCACTGAGCCACCCAGGCGCCCTATTCCCTTTTTAAATTGAGATTTTACATTCAATAAAATGCACAGATCTTAACCACACAGGACGATGAACTTCAATAAATCCATGGCATACCACCCATACAACCCACACCTCTGTAAACATACAGAATATTTTCATCACTTCCTGCTACTTCGCAGTAAATTACCATCCTTCCGCATTTCTCCCTCCCGAAGTAATTTCTGTCATCATAGATTAGTTTTGTTTGACTTAGAATTTCAGATAGATGGAATCTTATATGTACTTTCTCATGTCTGATTTATTTCACTCAGTATAATATTTTGAGATTCATTCATATTCTTGAATATATCTGTAGTTTTTTTCCTTTTTAATGCTGAGTAGTATTCTATTGACTACACATGTCACAGTTTCTCCTTCCTTTTCCTTATGATGGACATTTGGGGTGTCTTCATTTGAGGCTATTATAAATAAAGCAGTTATAAGATTTTTACACAAGTGAACAAATGGAAATCATGATTTTAAAAACACAACACTGATGATATGCTGAAAGAGAACAACTAATCCCGCTAACAATCCTGAATCCTGCTAAGTGGCCTGAAAAGTGGAAAAGATATAACAAAACACAGAGCAAGAAACTATAAAGAGAGAAATGATGATGAAAATGGCACATCAGAGGCACCTGGGCAGCTGTCTTCAGCTCAGGTTATGATCCCAGGGTCCTGGGATTGAGCCCCTATCAGGCTCCCTGCTCAGCAGAGCCTGCTTCTCCCTCTCCCTCTGTACTCTTGCTCTGTCTCAAGTAAATAAAATCTGGAAGGAAGGAAGGAAGGAAGGAAGGAAGGAAGGAAGGAAGGAAGGAAGGAAGGAAGGAAGGGAGGAAAGAAGGAGGGAGGGAAGGAAGGAAGATAAGAAAGGAAGGAGGGGCACATCACTTTGAAGATACATCCAAAAGACTTCATATATAACTGCTGGGAGTTCTGGAAGGAAAGGAACATATTAAAGAGAAGTAATAATTAAACAAATAATAATAGAAAATTTCCCTGACGTAAAGATAGACATGCATCTGCAAGTGAAAGGGGTCACTGAGTTCCAGGTAATAGCAATGAGAAAAGACACAATGAGGCATATGTGAGAGAAATTCCTATAAAGAGAAGATCTTTAAAAACTTTCAGGTGGAAAGAACATGTTACTTACAAAAAGAAGAAAAACAAGAAGAACAAAGGAGACTATGGGGGTGGGAGAGGAAGAGTGAGGAGAAAGAGAAAAAGGAGGAGGAGGATGAAGAAGAAACAAAAAGAGGGAGAAGAAAGATGCAGAAATAAAGTCAAATAAGGACAAGCAAAGGCCGTTTACTTAGAGCTTCTACAGCAAGGGATTTGGGCCATCATCGTTTATGTTTGACAGATACTCAAAGACGGGCAGAGGAATGGAAAGCTCTATAGTGAAAAAAGGGAACTCAGGCATGCCCTGATGAAGGTTGTTGGAATGGGGAAGCTGTCAGCAGCAGCCCAGAAGTGGGATATCCTACGTAATTGGTTGGCGGCCCAGGGCGAGGGCGGGGTGGGAGGTAGTATTTGGCTTTCCCTGGTTGGGGTAAAAATTAGGGAAGCTGTCAGTGAATGATGTAGTGCTGGCCATTTTGGCTGGTAACTACAGGAGTTGTTAGGCCTTTGGGGATTGTTGCTGCAGATGGTGAGTGGATAGCCTGGACTGGTTGCTAAAAACTGTGGGTCAGTTTTGTCTGGTCTTGTTATTGTTTGCATATTCAGTCTCTCAAAGAGAATAACAAAAGAACGGAGAACAGAGGGAGGGAGAGAAGGACTGAAGGTAGGAGGGAAGATAAGAGCTAGAGAAATCACTGACGTTGGAGTCTTCATTTGAAATCTTGGAAGTTGAAAGACTGTGGAGTAAGATTTTATAGGTCACTCAGTGGAAAGGACAGCAGCTCAGCCCAAATCCCATCCAACCATCAAGATGATGGAAAGAGGGCGCCTGGGTGGCTCAGTTGGTTAAGCAACTGCCTTCGGCTCAGGTCATGATCCTGGAGACCCTGGATCGAGCCCCACATCGGGCTCCCTGCTCGGCAGGAAACCTCCTTCTCCCTCTCTCACTCCCCCTGCTTGTGTTCCCCCTCTGGCTGTGTTTCTCTCTGTCAAATAAATAAAATCTTTTAAAAAAAAAAAGATGATGGAAAGATATTTGTCAATATGCACACATTCACAAATATGTTACCCATGCACAGCCTCTGAGGGGTCACTTAAGAGTGAGCACTACCAAATAACAAAACAATCAGAAGAGAGACCTCGTGTCAAGGCAGGGAAGACGAAAAGAAGGGGAATTTATGATGAATTAATTTAGTTTGAATTTATATAGCAAGTGAACAATGACAACGAAACTGGGAATTATAGCCCAAGTGTTAACTTAAGGATTCCTAAATAGAAGACACATACTGCAAAGGAAAAGCAAATACTGAAATGGAACAAACTACCAACCTATCTCAGTGAACCAAGGAATTAGGTAAGGGTGGAGAGGGCAGACATCAATATATCAAGGTTTCAACTAGAAGTGAAGGATGTGGAAGTAAAAATATTCTACGAGTCTCATTTATTAAGGTATGATACAGAGGCAATGGGGGACTAAAGTGTCCAGAAGTGAGGAAAGGGCTAAAACTTGTCCTCACATATTGTTAAAGTGATAGTGAATGTCAGAAAAGGGAAGATAATCACCAGTTAAATTGAGAAGATGAACCTTAATACACTTTTCACACTAGTTAAATTGAAAATAAAATGATATAGGACATGACAGAAAAATATAATAAGAAATAGAAACATCCAGAATGAGGGCAGAACTCAGGTAGGAATTAGAAATAGAAACATCATTTTAGGAATGAAGACTCAACTAGAAGGAACCAGGAGTAAATAGAAGTATCAGGTAATGCCTTAAGAGAAAATGAATGAAAAGAAAATTAAAAAATGTGAAAAGAGAAAAAGATTTTGAAGGAAGGTGACTAATACTAAGATAAGGAAGATCTAGCATAAAGACAGTAGTAGTTTCTGAGGAAAGAAACCAAAGGAATACAGCAAAACCAAAAATTATAATTAAAGATATTACTGAAAAAATTGGAACTATCTATTGAAAGAGGACACTCTATACCTAAGAATATTGACCCAGAATGACAAACACCAGCACATGGTCTAGTAAAATTTCTTGACGTTAAAGAGAAAAAAGCTGGGGAGTATCTAGGGAAAAAGACGACGTGATCTATAAGGAAAAGAAAATTAGACTCTCACAAGGTATTTTTCAGCAATGCCTTAGGTCATAAGAACATGGAGCACCATATTCAGATTCTCAAGAAAAGTGAGTCAAGGATTATCATATCTAACAAAACTTATTTTCAAACATAAAAGGTACAGATTTTCCCACAATCAAGAACGTTCAAAATTGGGGCGCCTGGGTGGCTCAGTTGGTTAAGCAAACTGCCTTCGGCTCAGGTCATGATCCCAGAGACCTGGGATCGAGCCCCACATCAGGCTCCCTGCTCGGTGGGAAACCTGCTTCTAACCTCTCTCACTCCCCCTGCTTGTGTTCCCTCTCTGGCTATGTTTCTCTCTGTCAAATTAATAAAATCTTAAAAAAAAAAAAAAAAGAATGTTCAAAATTATGTTTTCCAGGAGCCTTTCCTAAGAAACCTATCAAAGAACTATCCTTTAGCCAACTAAAATGACTAAGAGGTCTCAATATAAGAGTTGATGGTAAGCATTAAATGTCTATTACTTACAGAACAAGACCAAAGGAGGATTAGGAGGAAGAAAGTAACAGCTGTAGGTGCTCACAATATAGATAGAGAACAGAGGAAATGGGAGAACAGTAATAGGAAAATATTGAATTCTTCAGCAATCACATTGGGTGGTAGTATTAGTATATGCTATTCTGAAGTTGTGTGTAGCAAGGATGAATTAAACAAGTAATTTTGGAATATTCTGCTTCTATACTCTTCTATAATCTGTGAACCAGGATTCTGGATGTGAAAGTAAGGAGATACAGATGTAATACAGAAAGGGTTAAGGTAAGACCACCTATATTGTAATTTGAAGTATCAGAATGAACTCTTGACTTATTTTATCCTTAAAATATGTATTTCCTAGTTCTGTCATATGAAAAGGTCCCAAAAGGACGAAGACAGTGGCAATGAACATCCCCAGCACTCAGATTGTTATCTCTAAATATCAATCCTAAAAGGAACTAAAGGAACAAGGGCTCTTTGGAGAAACACCTGATTCTGGGTCTAGGCTAGGAAACACACAAGATGACTCTAGAATAATTTCGTCACACAACGCTAGCAACATATGGAATAAATGTAGGGTAAGGATTGGTGTTCAGAAAACAGAATATATGCAATTACCTATGCTTTTTTGAAATTCTATAGCAAGGCATATTTGAGCTGCACACATGGGACACAGAGTGGAAAATGCACCAGGAAAAGGACCCTAGGATGACTTCCTCTGCATATTCGTTGGGAAATTGTGAGGGGTTAGAGACTGGCTTTTACATCTGATTATATAAAAATGGGAGTTTCCTGGCCAGAAAAATGGCTAATAGGCAAGAGTTTAGTGAGAAGAACTCATCTAGTGGTGTGGACATCTAATCTAGAGCAGTGCTACCCAAACTTTAATGTGCAAGAATTCCTAAATGGATTTTGATAATATGACAGTTTGACTCAGTAAGTAGGGGCCGGGATCTAAGGTTTTAACATAGTAAAACAGAATTAGGATTTCTTAATTCAAACAAGCCTAGCTAACTTCTTACTGCTAAGCAACTGAAAAGAGAATGAAAGTTTCCAGTACCATGCTTGTTTGTTTTTCCACCCTGCTCTAAGTAAAACCTAAAAATACGCAGATTCTCCTAGAGGTTGGGCAGGATTACTCCTGAGCAGTCTTGAAAACGGGGCCTTGTCATGTCAAAAAGTTTAGTCAAATTGCTGATTACAATAACCAGGAAGGCAGATAACTTCGCTACCTAGCTTGTAGCTCTAGTGGAGATATATGTAAAGAGAAATTTTGTGTGTTTGGCTGTTTCTTTTTGCTTTCTGCAAGGTATTACAAATAAAGCTTAAAGTCAGAATGAAAAGCAACTAGAACGTCTGGTAATTCTTGGGCTTCACTAGGTTAAAAAAGCTAACTGCTTACGTACCCCTAAATAGCAAAAGAGAAGACTTGTATTGGAGATTTCTCATAGCCCATTAAGACTTTTTGGCAAACACATATGGGCAAAAAAGCAACAGAAAACAAAGATAAACTGAAGCAAAACTCAAATTAACAGAGTTCCCTTCTCATTTAAGTCTACTATTTCAGGTAACCTCAAGGGAATACTCTCCAACATCCAGGTAACTTGTATTCTTAGGGCAAAACTGGGGCCCAGAGTATAATGGACAATTGAGATCCTCTCAAAGAGCAGAACAAGGGTTTAACCAAAGAACCTGCTCCCTACAAGGGTAGTGGATATTCCTAATTCCTTCCCCCAGATTCCACCATCACTTTAGAGAAGTAACTGCTATGTGTTTCACATTCTACCTTTTTTGAGTTTTAACTGTGGTTATCCTGTTCCTGTTCCACATTGTTTTGTATTACGTGTATGGGCGTGAGGCAGATAATTTGTTTTATAGTGTATATTACTCTCGGCCATGAAAAGATATATCCCAATCTGATGGAGAGGGTTCTGCAACATCAGACATTCTGCTTTTTGAGTTGGTATAGAAACTGAATAGGGAACTGATCTCTTTTCTTTAGGGGTTAAGAGTGTCCTACTGTAAAAAGGACACACACAGATATTTAGGTAATCAGAGGAACCAATTGTAGCGATTGTAGTAGATACTGACTCTCCCTTTAAACCCACTCTTTTGGGGCGTCTGGGTAGCTCAGTTGGTTAAGCGACTGCCTTCGGCTCAGGTTATGATCCTGGAGACCGGGGATGGAGCCCCGCATGGAGCCCGGCATCGGGCTCCCTGCTTCGGCGGGAAGCCTGCTTCTCCCTCTCTCAGTCCCCCTGCTTGTGTTCCCTCTCTAGCTGTGTTTCTCTCTGTCAAATAAATAAATAAAATCTTAAAAAAAAATTCTTTTTTTAGGCAAAGAGCTGTGGGACTGGAAACCAAATTTCCAGCCTCAGGGTTGCTAAGCCTGGTCATGTGACTAAGTCCTTGCTAACTGATTGGTATCAGAACTGATGTAGGTAATCTCCACATTACTTTCTTACAGAATTTCCTTGTTCTTGTCTTCTCTCCTTTCCCTTTCCCAATAGAGGGAACATTCTATTTATCACACACCATGAGGGCAAAATTCAAGTTTGATATCCTTTACAGGCAAGGCTGTAGAAAATGGTACTCCTATGTATTGTTGGTAGGAAGTTCTTTATTGCAGCACTGGTTGATTGAGTAAAAACAATTTAAGTGTCTGGCTATAAGAGCAAATAAACTATGACCATCCCCTCATTATATGCAATATTTTGCAGTTCAAAAAAACGATGAGAAAGCTCTGTGGATATACATGGTAAGATCTCCAAAAAAGTGATAAAAATCAAGTGGAATAATGATACGGTGTGTCTTCTTCTTCTTCTCCTTTTTTTTTTTTTTAAGATTTTATTTATTTGACAGAGAGAAACACAGCCAGAGAGGGAACACAAGGAGGGAGATTGCGAGAGGGAGAAGCAGGTGTCCTGCCGAGCAGGGAGCCCGATGTGGGACTGGATCCCAGGTCGCCGGGATCATGACCTGAGCCAAAGGCAGTTTGCTTAACCAACTGAGCCACCTAGGCGCCCCACAGTGTGTCATCTTCTATGAAAGCAAGAAAGGATAACAATTTACATTTATGTGCAGAAATTTTATAAAGATACATGAATAATGAATACAATTACATATAAAGGTAGGTGACCATATAATTTATCATCCAGATGGAACGGTTTCTAGAGTGAATGGAGTGTTATTAATAATCACCAAGACAATAGACGGAAAATGGCACCGTCCTGGACAAACTGGGATGCATGATCAACCTGTATAAAGGACACAAAGTTAGGGCAGAAATATGTACATTTTAATTGTATTTTACAAAAGTACCGGTCTCTGGTGAACTGGACGTAAAAAAAATCCGTTTAACACAAGCAGCTGAAGGGCTGTTTTAAAAAACGAGGAGGAACAGTAAATCACGTAAGTGACACGCGGAACTTAATGACAACGGGGAGGTAATTTCGAGTACCCGGCACTTACGAGAGTTGCACAAGCAACACACGCCTTGGACTTCATCCGCCAATCCTAAGTGGGAGCGCGCGAGCCTGAACCTGTGGGAGACTCCTGGGCGGGCCTCGGACGTGAGTGGAGCCTCGCGTCACTCAAGTCGGGTCTGACCTCGCGGCGGACCTCGCGGCGGCTCTCACACCCGGCGCTCTGGCCCACACAGTCGCTACTCTATGGCATCTCGGGTTCCCTCTAGCTGCCGCCTGGAGGACTGCACTCGTTTTCTTTTAGGCTGTGAGAGGCCCGGCAGCCTCCGCTGAGCTGGAAGAAAGATGGCGGCAGCCGTGCGGCAGGATTTGGCCCAGCTCATGAATTCGAGCGGTTCTCATAAAGATCTGGCGGGCAAGTGAGTATTTCCCAGGGGCCTGAGGGGTCGGGAGGGAAGCCATAGACCGGTTCTTGGGTTGACGGCGGCTTTCGGATGTGATACAGCCTGACGACCAAGGGGGCGGGCCTGAGGTCGTTTGTAGACGCAGAAATTTGGAACAGCAGAAAGCCGGGAACCCTTGGGGGCAACAGACTTGGGGTGACTGTCAACTTGTTCTGTTTTTGATAGCGTCCTTACCTGTTTCTTAAGATTCTGGAAGCATGGTCTGAGGGACGACTGCTCCCACGGCCTTCCTTGACTTCCCTGGTGCCGCTTTCCATCGCTGGCTGGCCCCTCACTCCGAATTCTGGTCTCTCTTTGGCCTTTTTTTTTTTTTTTTTTTTTTTTAATGGAGACGTATATTCTGGAACCTCGATTTAGAGTTTTCTGGGAGATGGCTTTTCGAGGCTGAAGAGGGTGAGGAGGTATGGCCGCTCTCGTGCCGGTTCAGAACCACCGGACCATCTTCAGTGAGTCCTTGTGTTTTGGGTTCTCTCTCCGCCACCAACTCCGAAGAGGGGCGCATAAGCGGAACGCCCTTATGATGTGAGTCAGGATGTCTAGATTAGTGATATTTGCAGGAATCTGAATTGTTTAGGAATTTTGCAGAATTTATGTTAAAGGCTTAGATCCTTCCACGTTAAAATTTGTGACATGTGCCTGTCATGCAAGCAGTAAAATAGTGTTAATCGTAGGTAGGTAGGCAAGTAGATAGATAATTGCCCCGTTTTCTCATTGTATATTATACAGCACTGTTCTTTTGTAATGAACGTGCATTCTGTTTAACGTATGTGTCTCAAGTTGATGGTAATATTTACATCCTCACAGCTGAGATCATGTTGATCTACATAAATGGGATACACCTGCTCTAACCTGGCCATTGAAACCTTGACTGTGTTTTATGTAAACTCTGCTATCTTTTCTCTGGTGGCAAATGTAATCTAGTTTTATCAGTGGGAAATCTAGTTGTGCATCTTGGGTTTAGCTACTATGTACTGCAGTTCCTTCTCATGAAAATGGGGATAGTGGGATTTACTCTTGTCTGAGGACAAGATGAGTAAGTGTGTGTATATACAGTTACATCACACATGTCACTTAGAACAGTACCTGAGGCTTAGTGATACAGAATTGTCTTTGTTACTATTATTATAAAGCAGTTAGTTAAGTACATATATTGACTTAATTCCATGGGTTGTAAATAAGGTGAATGTGCCTTCATAATTTAATCCTTTCGGCATGTAATTTTTAGATTTGGATGAAAGTAAAATGAACATATATTTTTTCCCCATGCTCAGCTTATATTTCCCCCTATGCTTTGCTTTGTTTTTTGTTTTCCTGAAGAAAATGAAGTACATTCTTTATCAGAAGAGATACAGTTTTTCAAGTATTCGTAGAATTCTGAAACTTAAACTAAGAATTCAGTTCCTAAGCTGTGAATTGTAGATAAACAATAGTACCTATGTTATACTTTAGTTATGTATTACTGTACAACAAACCAAAAACTTAGTAGTGTAAAACAACTGTTATTTTTCAGGATTCTTTGGGTTGACTAGACTGTTTTGCTGGCCTAAGCCGGGCTTACTTCTGCGGGTACAGAGTCAGCTGGCAGCTCAGTTGGGCCTGGTGGAGCTAAAACGGGCTCACATACACATTAGGCCGCTGGCTGAGTCTGTCTCTCCACGTGGTCTCGCATTCACTTGTTCCTTACAGGGCCATAGAGGTGTTCCAAAAGGGTGAGAGTGGAAGCTGCCAAACTTAAGGCTAGCCATGGAAATCTTATAATATCAGTTCTCTTAAACATGTCAGAGTATAAATCACCAGAACAGCCCAGATTCAAGGAGCGGAAAAATGGAGTCTATCTCTTCTTGGAGGAGTGGCCAAGTTACACATTAGAAAGGGGCATGGACAGGGGTGCCTGGGTGCTTCAGTGGGTTAAAGCCTCTGCCTTTGACTCAGGTCACCATCTCAGGGTCCTGGGATTGAGGCCCGTGTGGGGCTCTCTGCTCAGCAGGGAGCCTGTTTCCTTTGCTCTCTCTGCCTGCCTCTCTACCTACTTGTGATCTCTCTCTCTGTCAAATAAATAAATAAAATCTTAAAAAAAAAAAAGAAAGGAGCATGGACAGATGGGGGCGTGATTCATTGGCGGCCATTACTGTAATAGTCTATCACATGAGATTGTTATGCTGGATAACTGATAGCCAGTGCTCTCTGAGGAAAGACTTGGCCTTGCCTGCAGGTACAGATCTGGTCCTATCTCTACAAGAATGTGTCAGGCTATTTATTTTCATAACAAAATAGTTCTGTCAGCTGCATGTCTATGGGGAAAACACTCTTGAAATATATCAGTAGTTTTAGGATTTATGTGTAGGAGTTGAGTGACAAAGCAGTCCACATTAAGGGATGGCAGAGTAAATTCATTTCTAAAATACTGATACTATGTGTTTCCAGCAGTTAGCAGGCTATTTATAACAGAGCAGTCATTTAATAGGTATTAGTTGGATCAAAGAATAGCTAGAAAGATGCAGAGCTTATACTCGAACCCAGGTTTATCTACTCTGTAAAGCTTATTTTTAACTTACCAACCTATATGCTTTTCTTGCCTGAACTTCGATTGGAAATGCTGTCTCATAACTATGAACTAACACAACAGTCTAAAGTTGACATAAGAAGTTGGCCATATGACAGGTGCCTGGGTGCTTAGATGGTTAAGCATCTGCCTTTGGCTCAGGTCATGATCCCAGGGTCCTGGGATCAAGCCTCGCATTGGGCTCCTTGCTCAGTGGGGAATCTGCTTCTCCCTCCTCTCTCTTCCCCTGCTCATGCTGTCTCTCTCTCTCTATGTCTCAAATGAATAAATAAAATCTTTTTTAAAAATTGGCCATATGAGATGCATTTTTGGAAATTTTGTAAACTACTTTTCTACATATTATGCATTATGATCTTTATCTTATACAAAACTTTAGAAGAGAAGAGAGCCTTTAAGAGGGACCGTTTGAACAGGTAGCTATTACGATAGCCTGTCTTAATTACTTGACTAAAACGTACTCTGTTCTTTGAAACGCAGTTGAGATGTTATTTCTTCCAAAAAATCTTTTCTGAACAGCCACCAACACATACTCAGAACTACCCACACACAGGACTTGGTTTGTTGTTCTTATGCCCAGTGTCAGATTATATTTACCTCTACTATTGCACTTAATTATTGTAATTGTCTCTTTACCTGTCTGCTTTTCCAACTAGACTGGGATCTCGGAGCACCTAGGTGGCTCAGTTGGTTGAACGTCTGCCTTCAGCTCAGGTCATGATCCCAGTCCTGGGATCAAGCCCCGCATAGGACTCTCTCCTTAACAGGGAGCCTGCTTCTCCCTGTCCCTTTGCTTCTCCCCCTGCTTATCCTCTCTCACTCTCTCTGTCAAATAAATACATTTTAATAAAATAGAATGTGATCTCTTGAGGGCAGGTATAATGTTATGGATTATAGATCTTCGTTGAGTTAATTCTGTAAAAGTAGGACTGTTCTTTTTGTTTGTTTTTTTGTTTTTTGGTTTTTTTTTTGTTTTTGATCTTTCTGCTTCTCCATATAGAAGGTACCCAGAAGAGGATAGCAGGCCTTTGGAGACTAAAGATTTCTTTACAAGAAGCTGTTAGTGTAGAGAAAGGAGGGTAATGGGAAACCTTTTAGCTCTCTTTGACTACTAGAAAGGCTGTTTTGCCAGGGTACCTGGTGGCTCAGTCGGTTAAATATCTGCTTTTGGCTTAGGTCATGATCTCAGGGTCCTGGGACCAAACACCACATCAGGCTCCCTGCTCAGTGGGGAGCGTACTTCTTCCTCTTTTGCTCCTTCTGCTTGTGCTCTCTCTCTCTTTGTCTGTCAAATAAATAAATAAAATCTTTATTTTAAAAAAAGGCTGTTTTGCAGAGAAGAAAATAGACTCCTCTGCCTTTCAAAGATAGACTTTTGATTAGAATTTTTTAATAATAGAATGGAATAAAAAAATAGGACACATCCACACCAGAGGATAAGACTATATAATCTCAAGTTTCCTTTATAACTCAGATTCTGTGGTTCTTTGTTATTCCCACAAACAGTTTTAGTGGTTCCCATCTCAAGAGTGAGGTTCCCTAACATCTGGTGTTTACCATGTGCCAAGCACATCTTTATTTACATTTTTTAATCCTTAATGAGTAGTATTTATATTACATATGAAGAAACTGAAGAACAGAGATGAAATACCTTGCTTGAGGTCACATAGCTTGTGGCAAGGCCATAATACAATCTGTCTGCTTGGCTCGTAGCCCTTAACTCTAAACACATCTACCTTTTGGCTTTAAATTTTCTTCCCCAAACTAGACTGTGTTTCAGATAGTAATTTTTTTTTGGCCTAGATTACCTATTTTCCTTCACTCTTTTTCCACTGAACACTGCATTGAAATATTTAAAATACTAAAGATCAACCTCATTTAGGAGATTGTTTCTTTTTTAAACATTTTATATTTTAATTAAAACGAAAATTTGCGGGACGCCTGGGTGGCTCAGTTGGTTTAGCAACTGCCTTTGGCTCAGGTCATGATCCCGGAGACCCGGGATCGAGTCCCACGTCGGGCTCCCTGCTCGGCAGGAAGCCTGATGTGGGACTTGATCCTGGGTCTCCAGGATCATGACCTGAGCCGAAGGCAGTCGCTTAACCAACTGAGCCACCCAGGTGCCCCGAGACAGCAGTTGTTAATCTTGTTGAGATACTTGCATATTATCAGTCATTTTCTTTTTTAAAAATTTTTTTAATTTGAATTCAGTTTAGTTAACAAATAGTGTGTTATTAGTTTCAGGAGTAGAATTCAGTCATTCATCAGTTGCATATAACACCCAGTGCTCATTCTATCAAATACCTTCCTTTACTGCCCATCACCCAATTACCCCCATCCTTCCACCCATCTCCTCTCCAGCAACCCTCAGTTTGTTTCTTTTCTTTTTTTTTTTTTAAGATTTATATTTATTTATTTGACAGAGAGAGAGATCATAAGTAGGCAGAGGGGCAGGCAGAGAGAGAAGAGGAAGCAGGCTTCCTGCTGAGCAGAGAGCCTGATGCGGTCCTGGATCCCAGGACTCTGGAATCATGACCTGAGCCGAAAGTAGAGGCTTTAACCCACTTAGCCACCCAGGCGCCCAACCCTCAGTTTGTTTCTTACAGTTAAGAGTCTCTTATGGTTTGCCTCTTCTGTTTTTATCTTATTTTTCCTCCCCTTCCCTATGTTCATTTGTTTTGTTTCTTAAATTACACATATGAGTGGAAACATGATATTTGTCTTTCTCTGACCGACTTATTTTGCTTAGTGAAGTATACTCTAGTTTTATCAATGTGGGTACAAATGGCAAGATTTCATTCTTTTTGAAGACTGAGTAATATTCCTGTGTGTGTGTGTGTGTGTCTGTGTACACATAGCACATCTTCTTTATCCAGTCATCTGTCAGTGGACATCTGGGTTCTTTCTGTAGTTTGGCTATTGTAGACATTGCTGCTATAAACATTGGGGTACCTGTGTTCATTTGAATCACTATTTCTGTATCCTTTGAATCATTATTTCTGTATCCTTTGGGTAATACCTACCTAGTAGTGCAATTGTTGAGTTGTAGGATAGTTCTATTTTTAACCTTTTGAGGAAACTCCATACTGTTTTCCAGAGTGGCTGCACTTGTTTGCATTCCCAGCAACAGTGTAAGACAATTCCCCTTTCTCCACATCCTCACCAACATGTTGTTTCCTGAGTGGTTAATTTTAGTCATTCTGATCGTTGTGAAGTGGTATCTTATGGTGCTTTTGATTTGTAAGGAAGTTACTTCTCTCTCCTAAATATTATTGTATTTAATTTTCTGAAACTTCTTTGTGATGTGTCTATGTAGATTTGTTTATTTCTCTGTCAGTTGGCTTTTGCTGTGAAATAAACCCCTCTAAAACTTAGTGGGGTGCTTGGGTAGCTCAGTTGTTAGTCATCTGCCTTTGGCTCAAGTCATGATCCTGGAGTGCCAGGATCGAGCCCCACATTGGGCTCCCTGCTCAGCAGGAAGCCTGCTTCTCCCTCTTTCACTCTCCCTGCTTGTGTTTCCTCTCTAGCTGTGTTTCTCTCTTTCAAATAAATAAGTAAAATCTTAAAAAACAACAACAACAGTCATTTACTTGGCTTTATAATTCAGTTGGTTGGCTGGGCCCAACTGGATGGTTCTCTGTTCTGCACGGTCTGGGTTCCACACGTATCTCCCACATATGTCTATAGTCAGCTGAAGGTCAGGTAGGCACCGCTGCTTTGCTGTGTTGGGGGCAGTGGAGGTGACTGGGCTACATGTTTCATTATCTAGTAGGTTATCCTGATCTTGTTCATGTGGCCACAGCAGGATTCCAGGAGAGAAAAACACACACAAGACCTCTTGAGGTCTAAGTTCAGAACAGGTACTTCACTTCTATCAAATTCTGTTAATCAGAACAAGCCCAGATCAGAGGGTGGGAGAAGAAACTCCACCTCTTGATGTGAAGAGTTACAGAGTCACATTGCAAGGGGCATATATGCAAAAGGTGAAAGAATTGTGGGTTTTTATTTTGTTTTATTTTATTTTATTTGTGAATACTGCATTATTCTGGTTGTGCTTCACTGCATTTGTTGAATTGGATATATTAGATTCTTTCATGATCCTGGGATGTTTCAGCCACATATTTACAAATGTAGCCTGTGTCCGGTTCTGTTCCCTTCTCTAGGACTCCACTGAAACCCCTCTTACTGTGACCTCTATGTCTCTTACCTTGTCTTCTGTGTCTCTTACCTTGTCTTTTGTACTTATTTTTGCAGTGCTTTATTCTGGATAGACTTTTCTGTCCTGCCTCCTAGTTTATCAGTTATTCAGATGTGTTTAATCTACTGTTAAGAACTTCATTGAGTAAGCTTGGATATAGTATTTTTTAGTTCTGTAGTTTTTGGTGGTTCTTTTTTCTTTTCTTTCTTTCCTTTTTTAATATATTCTTTAAACTTTTTATTTTAAGTAGGCCACATGCCTGATGTGGGCCCTGAACTCATGACCCTGAGATGGAGAGTCACATGCTCTACTGACTGAGTCAGCCAGGTGCCCCAGTGGTTCTTTTCTTCAATTGACACTTTTTATGATTCTCAGTTTCTTGCTGAAACTTTGAAGCCTGAGTTTATCTCTGTAAACACGATAAACATAATTGTACTACAGTCTTTCTTATAGTCTCCAGTATCTGGAGTCCCTGCTTGTTGCTATTGTCTGTTGTTTTTGTTGATTCTAGCTCTTATTGTCATGTGCCTTGTAATCTTTGTTGGATAAGTTATTTAAAAATACACTTTTTGAAATATTTGGAGGCTTTAGGATGTAACCTTTCATGGAGGATTTTCATTTCCTTCTGCCAGTCACCGGAGGGTGATAGCTGCTTGGATCAAGGCTTCAGAATTTTTTGGTTTACCTAGATGATCCTTAGAATAGAAATTATAATCTTATTTCCAAAGTGGTAGTGTTTCCTTCTTTGGCAAGCATGGGTCTCAGATTCTTTTTCTTTTAGCTCTGTAGTTGGCCAAAAATTACAACTTTACTCTCAGTGTTTCTAGTAGATTGGCAGAATGCCCCAAAGCAGAGCCCACCAGAAGTGCCACTCTGCCTCTCAGCTGTCTTTTCACAGTCAGCAAAGGCTTTTCTCTCCTGTTTCTTTTCTTTCTTGTTAGGATTTTGTGCTATTAGTTTGTGGGTTTTTTGCATTTCTTTCAGATTTTTATGTTTTTGTTTTTGTTTTGAGGTAGGGTTGGTCAAGTCATCTTATTCATTACCATAGGTGAAAGATCTACTAATACATACCTATTCTACTCACTTGGTTCTAAATAGTGACTGTGACACATTTTTATGTAGGTATGTTTTACTTACCTTCAGATTTAAGTGCCAAGAACTCAGGAATCAACATAGTGACCTTTAGTTCATAGACATAAAATGGATGCTCAGTAAACATTTGTTGATGTTGATAAATGGATAAGGCAAATGCAAGCACCTTAATTAAATTTTTTTTCCTCCATAACTTTTGTTTTTTTAAGTCTGCTCCGTGTCCAGTGTGGAGCTGAGTGCAGGGCTTGAACTCATGCCATGTAAGACCTGAGCTGAAACTAAGAGTTGGATGCTTAACCGACTGAGCCACCCAGGAACCCACCTCCATTTTTTTTTTTTTTTAAGATTTTATTTATTTGACAGAGAGAAGCACAGCTAGAGAGAGAACATAAGCATAGGAAATGAGAGAGGGAGAAGCAGGCTTCCCACAGAGCAGGGAGCCCAATGTGGAGCTTGATCCCAGGACTCCAGGATCACGACCTGAGCCAAAGGCAGACGCTTAACGACTGAGCCACCCAGGCGCCCCCACCTCCATATTTTTTAAGAAAAATATATTTGGTATTCGTCATGCATCATGTTCTCCATATCAATCACTCTTCCATTTTTTTCTATTGAGTATTCAGTAAAAAGATGTTTTATCCGTGGAGCCTTCCCTAGCGAATCTAACCCCTTTTGGTTTTACTCTCTTCTGAATTAAAATAGTACCTCCTCATTTTTCATCTCTCTCTCTCTTTCTTTTTAAAGATATTATTTATTTATTTGACAGAGAGAAACACAGCCAGAGAGGGAACACAAATAGGGGGAGTGGGAGAGGGAGAAGCAGGCTTTCTGCCGAGCAGGGAACCCAATACAGGGCTTGATCCCAGGACTCCAGGATCATGACCTGAACCGAAGGCAGATGCTTAACAGCTGAGACACCCAGGTGCCCCTCATCTATCTCTTTTTTAATTTTGTTTTTATTTTCTATTAAAACCTAAGATAAGTGTTGGTTTATGTAACCTATATCTTTTAGAGTACATTGCATTGAGTACATTACTTTTTTTTTTTTTTTTTTTTTTAAG